>JAJJMA010013296.1:0-39585 GCA_023529015.1 Papaver nudicaule | reverse complement strand
CATTTGTTTATAGGAAATTACTGGAGTGTTTAAGAAGAACTGTATGTTACACTATGGGGCATTTAGGAGCACTTTCCCGTTATGGGCACTTGGAGAATATCGTGGGAAAGTCCTCATCCCCGCTCCGGATCCTCTACACCAAAATTCCTCTGCATCCCTGCACCCGCCAATGACCGACTGCCATGTGTCCGACTTTCAATTACCAAATATCATCCGATTTAATTATCCGTTTTTAGAAGATCTTCCTAGATAAAAAAATGGGAAACAACAGGATCTCCTATAATAATTTCTTTACTCGTAAACTATTCCCTAGAGAACAATGGGTCATGTGTGATATCTATTCGATCTTCTTTTGGGTATTATGCTCTATTCTTGAAATAGCTACATTTCTGATCCAGTCTTATTTCTGTTCTTGAAATATCTATATTGCAGTTGCAGTCTAGTTTGCATTGTTAGAATCTGCGTTAAATTGTGTTAACCGTGAAATGAAACTCAAGAATTAAAGATCCAATTGAGTCTCATTGACCCAACGCTAATCCCATACAAATTTTGCATTTCTGCTTATACAATGGCTGGCTAAATATGGGATGTCTTAGATACTGGGCGGGACTACTAGCAGTTAGGAGAAAGAATTTCATTAGATGATGTTGCTGTTGATTTCTTGTTCAAAAATAAACTAAATAAGAATTCATTAATGACATAAAATGATTTAACGCGTCAACCAGATGATACATGCATGTATTGCTACTTGTTGATTAGTTAATCTAATATCAATATTTCGTGTACAAATTTCTCATTGTTAACTTAACTGATGCAAAAGATTCAAAAGTGTTGTTCTCTAGGGAATGGTGTACAAGTAAAGAGGTGAAATCTGATTTTTAGTGTTGTTCTCTGGGGAATATTTCGTGATTATAGGAGATCCAATTGTTTCCCATTTTTTCTCTAGGAAGATCTTCTAAAACTAAAATCCAATTTTTAGTAGTTGAAAGTCGGACACGTGGCAGTTGGTGATTGACGATTGCAGAGGTGTAAAGAATTTTGGATGCAGAGGATCTGGAGCGATCCCCATCCCATCCCAGAAACTCCTACATTAAGTTAATTACCAATTTTCACTTTATGTAAAGTATATTCTTTATATTGTCAAAATGTATGAAATATATATATACTTGCAAGGTCCTGTTTCATTCAAATGAATAAATCTATATCTATATCTATATATCTATATATATTACCAATGTTTGTAACTGCGTAAGCAGAAATGCACAAAATAGTACCAATTTGGTTAAGAAATACTAAAAAATAGAAAATACTTATCCTGGTAAATTTGGGGGCGAGCCCAAATTTAATAGGGGTGAGCACTACTTCAAATATCCCACCCCAGTTTATAAGGGGTGCTAAAACTGTGTGCAAATACTAAAAAGTCCTTACACTAATCTTACTACTAATTTAACTACATAACTAATCAAAAACACCCAAACAAATATCATTATCAACAAACACTCTTCTTCTCTCTACTTCATTTCTTCATCTCTAAAATCCAAAAAAATTAAACTTTAACAACTTCAAAATTCGGAACACTAATTTTACTACTAATCTTACTACAAAACTAATAAAAACACTCAAACAAAAACCATCTTCTCTATATCATTAACAACAAACAATCTTCTTCTCTCTATTTCATTTCTTCATCTCTAAAATCCAAATTAAACTTTAACAACTTCAAAATTCGGATTTTGAAACTTGGTTTGTTGATTAACTTACAATACAAAGATGGTTGGTCAAACATAATCGAACGATACTCCATTGAGGAGCTTAGTTCACTAAAAACACTATGATTTGTATGAAAAATGCTCAATTTTTTCAAGTTACAGAGACAAAATCGTCAGAGAAGTTGCAGACATAAAAGCTTTCTTGTAATGGAATTTTTGGATTAACTCAAGAACTTGGTGTTCCTTCTTCAAGTTCTGGTTCTGTTCAACTGTTGTGTAGTTTTTGGTTCTTACTGATTAACCAAATTTTCTGTCTGTGTTTATATTAGTATTTAAACACAAGAATCAGTACAAAGTCAACATTACAAGAAAGCTTTTATGTCTGCAACTTCTCTGAAGTTATTCTTCTCACAAAACCCAACTCTGAATCTTACATGGTACAACCACATTCATCTTGGTGCACTTACACAATTATGCAAAATCCTTGTATTATAACAGATGTTTTTGTTTTAATTTAGTGTTTATTTGTTTTTGGTACTGTATGTTTCAGTGGAATCCATCACGCCCAGGTTTCTTCTACTTCACATTCAACATTGGGTCTCTAAAATCCTGTGACAAAAGTGAAAGAATCCCAAGTTCAATCAATTTCGACATCGGACTAGACATCGGCTATTTGATCCCCATAAGAACAAAAGATGTTGTTTCAAAAATGATTGATTTGAAAAGTGGGAATTTGATTACGGTCTGGGTTGAGTACAAGATGACCAGAAGGTTCTGATTGTATGGATGAGTTACAGAAAGTTCAAGCCGGAAAAGCCAATACTGGTGGTGGAAACCGATCTTTCAGTTTATTTTAATTAAAGGAAGAAGGAGGAAGAAGGAAAGAGAGAAGAAAGTTTCTTAATACAATAGAGAGAGGAAAAAAAAAACGAATTTAAATTAAAAAAAAAAAGTTTTGTAAAACCAGAAACCTGGTTCGGAGAAGAAGGGACACGTGGGCCAGTAGTCTTGGCCGTATTTCCTCCACCCCGGTTTGGGTGGGTGGACAAATTTGCATTGTGTAAGTAATAGCAATATCCACATTGCAGGACACCCAAACAAAAAATGAAAAGAAAAAACCTCAATCAACTCTACCCTGATCACAAAGGGAACAATTCTACAACAAATTGGAAGCATTGCAGGGTCATAGCAAACAATTTGGAAGCTCACAACGTGATACTTATAAACTTAACAAATACAAAAAAAATTCACACAAAGAAATTTTTTTACAAGAGTTTAACCTCACGATAGGAACTATAGAAAAGAGTTTTACCATTGAGTTAAAAAAACTTATACTTAAAACTTACATTCATTTGTTTATCAAAACTTGCATATCAAAATGCAAAAATTATAAATTTAGGGGCCCCTAAGATTTGGTAAAATTACTTGAATGAAGAATTTCAAAGTTGATGCCATTGAAGATCAAGTCATTTCTGCATTTCCAAAGGACCTTGGTGCACAGAAATTCATCAACTCTTTCTGTAGCTCTTTCTAGAATAGAATATGCTAGAACGATATTAGGTTGGTATTGGGTAGCTGATTCTCATTAAATGTGTCGGTCGAACGAAATAACTTCAGTTAGTTTGCTAGATTTGATTGTACTTCCTTGCGTATTTATGTTTTGTTGGTGAGGTTTGTTAGATCTTCAAAACTATAGCTAGCCACCTTATACACGTTATCCACTCTTTTGGCGTACGGCCGGCCACTGCTGAAAGACATTGGAGTTCGACATTAAACCTGTTGGTAGATAAAGTATTCACCATTGAAAGCTAGTAGCGGAATGAATACCAAACTAATGTAACTCAAAACCAGTAACACATTGAAAGCTTGCATCTGTCTCTGACTCCAAGGTCCTTTGTATGTTGAATGACAAGACACATAACCACATTTAGGTAGTGTTATTGATGAAGTAAGGTAAAAGAGGTTGAGTAATTACTTCCTTATATACATGTCTATATATACATGTACATGAAGAGACTTGTTTATTCTTTTCAAAGTGGTCTAGGCTCATCTTCTACTTTTTCACAATAGTAGGTAACAATCTTCTGCTTTTTCATAACCATGTCCTGAACATAAACATTATAATCAAAATCACGGTTATAATATAACACACATACTTAGATACATATGTTTCGTTACTTTCGTCTATGATCGGTTCTTTAATATCTGTATTGTGCATGCGTATGTTTTATCTTTGTAGTCTTGTCCGTGTGTAAAAATGTGGAAGCTAAAAGTTTCGAGCGATCAAGGACCATTTAGCCAATGGCTTTTCACTACCAATAACTTCGCAGGAAGACAGACATGGGAATTTGATCCAGATGCTGGGACTCTTGAAGAGAAAGCTGAAGTCGAAAAGGCTAGACAAGACTACTATGAAAATAGATATAAAGTCAAAACCAGTGGGGATGTCATACTTCGACTACAGGTACGTATTGTTGAACTCGAAACGAGGGTGTGCATGGACGTCAAATTGTCACTGACATGCTAGTTTTTAGATTTGCGCAGTAATTTATAGATGTGTAGTAACATTACCATTTTTTCATTGTCTAGCAAATGAGAGAAAACAAAGATAAGTTTAATCTAAGCATACCTCCAGTGAAGATAGCTGACGACGAACAAGTAACTTATGAAGCTGTGACAACCACGCTGAGAAGAGCTGTCCAGTTCTATTCTGCATTGCAGACAGACGATGGCCATTGGGCTTGCGAGATCGGAGGACCGTTGTTTTTCATGCCACCCTTGGTAAACTATCAGAACTCTTGGTTTGTTTTCTTAATGGTAGAAATTTATAATAGATTTGCCACACAACGTTGATCAACTCGATGCAGATTTTTGCGCTATATATTACGGGCACTCTTAACACAATGTTGTCACCGGAACATATAAAGGAGAGTCTCTGGTACATGTACTGTCACCAGGTGAGTCTTGTTTCAAAAAAAATGAGAAATCATCATCCGGCAAGAAATTTCATAGACAAGCTTAGATTTCATACATCTTGTTTAATTCAATGTAGAATGAAGATGGAGGTTTTGGATTTCATTTAGAGGGGCACAGTACCATGTTCGGTACGGTCTTGAACTACATTTGTATGCGTATCTTAGGAGAAGGGCAGGATGGTGGTAAAGACAATGCTTGTGCCAGAGCAAGAAAATGGATACTTGACCATGGTGGTGCTACGTTTACACCTTCTTGGGGAAAAACTTGGCTTTCGGTACGTCCATATATACTCAAGTGCATCGCCCTAATTGAACCAATCCAACCACATTACTGTTCCTTGAATCAATATAGCTATATGTATATATGATGGTGAGATAAATAATATTTGTGCAGGTACTTGGAGTTTATGACTGGTCAGGATGCAACCCGCTGCCTCCTGAGTTTTGGCTTCTTCCTTCGATGCTGCCCATGCATCCTGGTTCGTATGCTAACCAGAAGTCTCACCTCTTCTTATTTCAGTTGACCGCAGTGATTTCAAAGAAGTTACCGGTCCCAAAACTATTAATTTATCAAAGTTTTACTTATAAGGGCTTTTAAACTGTTTAACAAAACGTTTATGCTATTTTTCACATCATTCAAAGAAGTAAAAACCAAAGGACAAGTGCCTTTGCATATTTTATGGATGACACTAAAGAATGTGCTTTCACAAATTGACTTGCCATCAAATACTTAGGCCTCATGGCAAAAACACGTGGCCTGACAAATACGTTTCTCCACCTTCCGGGTATACCGAGGTATTGGACAGAGCCAAAATCGAGAGGCAAAAAAAACTATGGAATGTGGGCCCCACCACTTGGAATCTGCAAGGGGTCCATTATTAATGTGTCTCTCGGTTTTGGCTCTGTTCAATACCTCGGTACATTAATAATTTTTGTTTTTCCATCGTGTGAAATGGGTAAATTTTAATTTTTTTTATAAATTGTTTTTATTGGGACTTGTTTATTTTTTAATATAGAATATTATTGTGGAACCCATAAGTAATTAAAAATATATTATATTATAAAAAACTTAAAAGCAGGAGAGAAGAAATAAAATATTTTATAAAATCAAAAAAGTAAGAGAGAAGAAATAGTTAGGGAGAGAACTAATCTTGAGAGAGACAATCAATCTCATGCGAGATTTTTTCTATTGATCGAAATTAATTCTCTCGCTCGATAGATACTCTATCTCACCTGTCAAAAAGTTAAATTTGCCAGTTTGTCTGGTGAGTTAGCCTTTTTGCCAGACCCATAGTGACGCAAATCTAGTTATTTTCTTGATTTGCCTGGTGCATAGCAAGAGGTCTTATCCATAGGTGATCAAGTTTTTTTTTTTTAAGACATAAAAAGGTCACATAATTAGATTAACCCTACCTAGCTTGCCCCATCCATGGACTCCACCAAAATCAATAGTACAAGGAACACCCTTCAGCCTTGGCCAAATATTGATTTGCTACAAGCTTTGGATAGGAAGGTCAGTCACACACACACTAAAAACTGTGTCTGAAAGTTCCAACATGTGAGGGCCTAAGCGTGAGCAGACAAGTAAATGCTTTTTCCTGTATGTATGAATTTCAGGTAAAATGTGGGTTTACTGTCGATCAGTTTACATGCCGATGTCGTATCTATATGGGAAGAGATTTGTTGCTCCTCTTACAGAACTCATGTTATCATTAAGAAAAGAGATTCATGTTCAACCATACACTGAAATCAACTGGAATAAGGCTCGTCATGCGTGTGCTAAGGTGTGTTAATATCTCAGTACTCCAAATTGACTACTCAAATTCATGCATATCTATACCAATATTTCTTGCTCGGCGTAAACAATGCAGGAGGATCTCTACTATTCCCATTCCTTAGTCCAGGATTTTCTGTGGGACTCCCTCCACCATATCGCTGAACCACTTCTTAAACTCTGGCCATTTTCTAAACTGAGAGACAAGGCTTTACAACTAACGACAAAGCTTCTTCGGTACGAAGACGAGACCACTCGTTACCTTGACATCGGTGCTGTAGAGAAGGTAATATCTATAGTTTTCAGACATGTTTTGTCACAATGCTGCTCATTGTACATTAGTATCAACGCGTTGCAAATGGACATTATCTTATATTTTTCTTGTTCATGGGCAATGTACTAGTCGTTATTTATGCTGGCTTCTTGGGTGGAAGATCCAAATTCAGATGAATTCAAGAAGCATCTCGCGAGAGTCCCTGATTACTTATGGCTTGCTGAAGATGGGCTCAGAATGCATGTATGTATTTTTAGTATTCAGTTCACGTATCTGACAAATTGATTAATACATTTTTGATAATTGTATGCCATATGCACTCTTTCTTGTAGAGCATAGGATGCCAAACATGGGATACTGTTTTCAGCCTTCAGGCACTTTTAGCAAGTGGTGATCTTATGGACGAAATTAGTCCCACTGTTCTACGGAGAGGGCACGAGTTCATAAAAGCGTCCCAGGTTAAAAAGAATCGAGCCGGTGACTTCAGAAAAATGTTCAATCACATTTCCAAAGGAGCATGGACACTTTGTGACCAAGATCATGGCTTGCAAGTTTCAGATTGTACTGCGGAAGGTCTAGTGGTAATAGACTAAACATTAGATCACGTATCGCGGTTTTGATTTATTTTCAATTAACAACCGTTAACTATATACAAATACTGAGAAAAAATTAATGGTCAATCTTTACAGTGTTGTCTCCTGTTCTCACAAATGCCGGCCGAAATCGTTGGGGAAAAAATGCCAGCAGAGTGTTTGTATGACTCTGTTGAGTTCCTCTTTTCCCTGCAGGTAAGAAGTTTTCACATTGTGATGACATGAAAAAGCAAGTTCAACTTGACACAATTAACAATTCACTATACGCGTTTCGCAGGGTCCAGATGGTGGAATGGCAGTATGGGAGCCTGCAAAATCACCAGAATGGTTGGAGGTAAGCCAAGTTGACACAATAAAAACATCACATGCCTGAAATCATGTCGAGGTCACAATAGACTACATCCTCAGTTCCTCGCACAAATACTTGAGAATTGTGCATGTCACTGATCTTTGAGCATTCGTCTTCTTCTTTTATGTAGATTCTCAATCCATCAGAATGCTTCGAGAACATTGTTGTTGAACACGAGTACGTAAACTTGACCCTTTCTTCAAGTATTTATAACTTACTAAATTCTAAGTTGTTCCAGGATTCTATTTAGCTTTTGAAATGTCTGTTTCCAGATATGTCGAGTGCACTGCAGCAACAGTTCACGCTCTAGTACTATTCCGGAAGGTGTATCCTGGATACCGAGAGAAAGAAATCGAAAACTTCATGACAAAGGCGATAGCCTACATCGAAAGACAACAGAACCCTGACGGTTCATGGTATGTATTTATGGCCTACGTACATGTCTCACTTTGTAAAGCTTATTACAAGTATCAACAGATTTACAAGATCAAGAAATTTGCATATATAGGTATGGGAACTGGGGAATATGTTTTGTGTATGGGACATGGTTTGCTCTAAAAGGTCTTGCCGCAGTTGGGAAAAATTGTGACAACAGTTTGGTTGTCCGCAAGGGTTGTCAGTTTTTGTTGTCAACACAGAAAGCATCTGGAGGATGGGGAGAGAGTTACCTTTCATGCCCAAATAAGGTACAACACACACATATGTGTACACTTTACCTTTGACAATCAATGCGTATACTCCTTGCGTCCTTGTTTAGATGACGCTTCAGGCCGCTATGTTATGAAATACGTTCGAGGCGCTCGCCGCTGTAATGCGCCCAAGGCGCCAGCCCATTACTTTTGGATTAATTTTTCTGGGCGCATCAGGTGCCTTAGTTGCGCTTAGGCGCTTGAGGCGTGAGACGACTGGCTTGACACCTTGCCTCGCCTCGCGCCTCAAACAACATAGGTTCAGGGTATTTTACGCAGTTCAAACTTTTTTCATAGACCAAAATGTCAATTTTTTTGTATCACAAGATGATGTTGTTTGTTCTTGTTTGTTCATGAAACAGGAATATGTACCTCTTGAAGGTGATGAGACAACCTTGGTACAGACTGCCTGGGCTTTGATGGGTCTTATTTATGGTGGCCAAGTAAGTTATACATGTGTTCGACCTTTTTTTTTGTTTTTGTTTTTGTGCTACCCTCAGCAAACACATTGAAGAAGTAGCAGTGTCCCAATGCATCAATGTACCTTTAATGATTTTTACAGGCAGAAAAAGATCCGACCCCTCTTCACCGCGCAGCGAAGGTATTAATCAATGATCAGATGGACAATGGTGATTTTCCGCAGCAGAGAATTGGGGGTGTTTTCATGAAGAATTGTATGACACATTATGCATCATACAGAAGTGTGTTCCCGTTATTGGCACTCGGAGAATATCGTCGCATGCTCCAAAACCTGGGGCATGAAATAAAAAAAAATTGATCCTCTTTATTAATTGAGTTGGCAGAGCCTCATAAACTATTTGGATTTTGGACAAATAAAAAGCCCAGTAAAAGTCCATTTTCCATTTGCAATTTTTATATTTCTTCTAAATCTAGGTCTTTGTGGGATGGAGGGAGTATAATACTCGCGTGACAAGGATCATAAAAAGCAGTCTTTCCATTTCTTTCCTTTTTGAGTGAATTATAGAGTGAACGATTAATGGAATAATATGTACTTGTGATTTATATATATATATATAGTGTATTATGAACTTGAGTAGTATTTCAAAAGTAAATGTGGTATAAATCTCACTATAATAGAAGAAAGGTGGTTTTTCACCGGTTGACACTGAAAGGACTAATTAGTCCCTATTTTTTTTTCCTCTGTGCACTATGTGGAGGGGTAAATATGTACTTTGCGTTTATCCTTCATGTCTCTTCTTTTCTCTTACGTTCTTCCTTCCTCTTCCTAAAATCGATTAAACTCAACCGAGCCCCAAATCCAGATTCAGTTCATAAGATTTCAAACTAACCCGAAATTCAACCAAACCCCAAATCCAGTTTGTTCATAAGATTTCAACCAAACCCCAATTGGAACAGGTGAAATCCCGATTCCAATTTTCTCTAATCAAGCTTTCTTAACAAATCTTTTGTAACCTAATTTACATTCGATTCAATTCGATGGGTTCATAATCTCGTAGTTGATGGGTTTAGTGAATCCTAAGTTTCAATTGCTTAACTTGATGTAGAATTTCTTCCTTCCACCAATTCTACATAACTTGATGTAAAATTTCTGTGATTTAAACTCTCTGAATCAACAAAACAAAGAACTTGAATCCATTCTCACACAGTTGGCTAATACATCTAAGCCAAGTTGAACCCATCGAGAACAATAACTTATTTGTTATTCAGAAGAGTTGGAGACGAGAACAATGACTTATGTTGAGCATCAACTATTTGATAAAATACCCCACTGAAGACAACTTCTTTGTTTTAGTTCCGTGGGTGTCTTATTTGGTACCGCAATTTGATCATTATGTTCAATGTCAGGAGGGGGTTACATAGGACGTATTTGTGGTCTTAATAATCTACAACAACATTTAGTTAGATTTGATTTCTCTATTGGTATATCTAGATTATGTCGTCATATAGATATGTAGGATTATGTCTTTGACTTAATCACAAATTCATTCCAAGATAATGGAGGTACAGACAAGATGATGTGAGAAGAGAAAGGGAGAAGTGATATGGCTATTAAGCCCGTTATTAGCGAAAACCAAGATGTAGAAGAATACAAGTGGACTGCGGCAGAGACTATAAAGTTAAGTTTCCTATATTGTTCATAAGGCAGACGCGTAGCGCGTGCGATTTCACTAGTTAACATAAAGAAAGTGTCGTTCGAGCATGCAGTATATTACTAGTCTATCACTATTCTCTCTCCTTTTTCTTCTTTTGTATGGACCACGCAGTATGTTATTCTCTCCATCTCTCTTTTCTTCTTCTTTTGTATGGAAAGGAGAGGGAGTTGAGGAGACCCTAGTCAATAAAAGGAGCAAATAAAGAAGAATAAAAAGGATCAAAAATGAGAAAAAAAAATGGGGAAACAAAACCCCTGCAACCTCACTACCTCTAAGACCAAGCACTATGGTGCCACAAATATGGAGAATTTCCCCACAATGTAGACAAGACATGGAGGAAAAAAAAAACAAGCACTATGGTGCATGTCTACAAATTGACGGTTTCCCAGAAGCCGCGAAAAAGGTGCACCGCGCCAGTCAATGGTTGACTTGACCAGACGCGGTTACTAAGAAACCGCACAGAATCAGTTTTTAGACAAAAACTCGGGTTCATGCCTCATTCTATCTTCTCCTCTTTTATTTATCGCATACACAAAACCCTCCTCCACAATGTTTACCCCCTTTTGATTTTGAAGGAGTTTGAGGTTGATCCATGGTAAAAAAATATTATGGGTTTCTTGATGACTCAAATGTGATTGTTTTGGAGGTTTCAATTTCTAAATCCATCCACAAAATCATCCAAAGGCAAGTCATCTTGGATTTATGGTATAACTTTTAATTTTTTTGATGATAATCCTTTCATTGGTGATGTCAAGTTTAACACTTATGCATACGAATCGTAGACCTACCAATGAACATAAAGACATGCTTAATTAGATTAGAATGGAGTAGTGGCATTACAATTATAATTAGAAATGACATAAAACTTAGGTTATATATAAACTATTACATTAGAAGGCTTATAAATCTATGAATCTTATTTCCCTGAGTTGTTGTTGTTGTTGTTGTTGTTTTGTTGGAATTGTGGATGGTAAAGGTTTGACAAGTGAGGTTTCTCAAACGGGGGCCTTTGGGAAGCAAGAGGTGGTGGTTGTTGAGTAAAATATGGATGTTGAGAACCTTGTGGTAGTTGATTGTTAAAAAGAGACTGAGCTAGGGGTGTTGAATATGAAGGTGCTTGAGTAGTTTGGTGTTTTTGGAAAAATTGGGATGTTTGAAAATAAGGAGGTGATTCGTATGCATGAGTAGAAGAACTTTGTCCTTGGAATGATTGTGATCCTTGGGAAGAAGCTTGTCCTCGCGATTGGGTTTCTTAATATGCTAGAGCAAGTTCTTGCTTTGCTAAAACTTCTTTTTGTTTGTTTTCATACCATTACCTAGTGGTGGGGGTAAGCCTTGTGAGATCCATCGCCATGCAAGCCGCGTCTTTTTCCTCTTCATCGCGTTTCGCTTGATCTTTTGTTGTGAGTACCATTTCACCTAGAAGTTCAAGCGATTTTTGTTGAATAGGTAGTTGTGCGGCTTGTTGTTTCTCTAAGAAACCCATGAGTAATGAGGATGACGATTCCATCAATGAACTATCGGATTTTGGGGGTGATTTTTGAGTAATTGGGATTCCTTCGGGGAGTCCACTACTAGATTTCTTAGACTTTTTGGAATTTCTTTTTGGACGTTTTGGGATTTCACTTGGAACGGGGTAATTGGTAAACAATTGTGTAGGGCGGTGAATTGAAGGGCGGTCGGTATTGGGGGACAATAGTGTTGGTTGTGGAAATGTTGGTACAAAGGTTGTCATGATCACATCTGCATCCGATTGAGCATCTTGCACAACTTGATCTTTATTTTTTTTTGTTGTTTTTGTGCCTTATAGGCTTTCCAAAGGTTGTATTCAAAAAACCGAACGAAATTCCTAGCGCTAGCTTGAAAAAAAAGGTCCGTTGCACGGAGAAGCTTCAAAGGATGCACATAAAAGGAACAATTAGTAAGTATAAGTAGAATTTGTTATGTTCAAATATTGAAATGAATGTAAATAATATGTAACCAACTCACAATATTCACATCATCGAAAGTAGGGTTTTCTTCTCTTGATGTTGCAATACACTTGTGGAATTTCTCCAATTCTTTCTTGATTTTACTAACCCTATTTTGAATTCCGGACTCTTTCGCTTTGGTGGATTACCCCCATTGTTTGATGTGAACTTTGCTAATGTAATAGGCCATCGGTCTCTTGCCGGAAGGTGTTTGTAATTTATATTGGTATCGTAATAAGCCATCATAAGATTTTTATCTTCGTCCTCCACAAAATTCTTTCTTTTCCCTTTGTTTGTTTGTTGAGTAAGTAGTTGTTGATGTTGTTGCTCTTGTGTTTCTTGAGAAGTTGCGTGTTGTTGTTGTTGTCCTTGTGAAAAAGCGATGTTGTTCATGTTGGGGGTGTTATGAGATGAAAGATGAAAGATCAAAGATGAAAAATATAGAAACAAAGTGAAATGTTGTGTGAAGGTAGAAAAATGGTGTGATTTATGATGGTAGAATGGGTGTAAATTATATAGAGTGGCTAAAATTTGGTTGGATGGTAAAAAGAGCCGTTGGTAATTTAAACCCAAGAATCCAATGGTTAACAAAATATTACCATTGAAAGTGGTTGGATCATGTGGCTTCTAACGCGTCGAGGTTTCTTACAAACCGCAGAGTGCGGCTACTAAGAAACCGCTTGGGGTAAATTTAAAAAAAAAAAAAAACGGTCAATTCTTACATTCTTAAAAGTACTAAAATAAAATCAACAAACAACACACTCAAATAAAATTTGTTAAACTAAAATTCATAAATGCAATTACTTCATCCTAAACAATTCTAAAACAACTTGTGGAATTACAACAACCCATTTATAGTTGTATCTTCATCATCGTCCGAGTAATCAACATCGATTATGATGGCCCTCTTCAAAATTTCGCTTTGTTTTTTCTTATAGTACGCTGCATCGATTGGATCGAGGTTAGTAAAATCCATAGACATTATCTCTGCCTCCTGTTGTTCACGAAAATCTACTTTTGTTCGACGCTTGCGAACTTGGTTGAGTGTCAATTTCCATCCACATTGCATTTTGTTGCGTTCGGATTTGTTCCTTTTGCAACGTAGCTCTTTCCAAATACTCCATTACCCGGGAGTTTCCTATGTCGATTTCAGTTACAAAGGTATCTTCTTCTTTGATTTTTCCCTTCCTAATATTTTTTTGACGACTTAACTCTCGCTTGGCTGCCTTATTCCCAATTGGTTTTGCCATCTCCTTGTAGGTCCACCTTATTCGGTCATTAGTTGTCGTTTGGGCACCTAGTGGTTGAGTAGGTGCATAGATGTTGTCGCTTGGATTCACATTTTGTTGGACGAGTAGTTCATAATCGTACCCAGGCACGGCTTCTCTCAAAAGTTCATATGCTTCATCGTACTTAAACGGCTGACCGGTCTGCCTTTGAAATTGGTCTCCGCCCTCACGAGTCTGGTAAATCAACAATGCGGGTAGGAGTTAGTTTTTTCGTTTATAACCAGTTGATTCAACATAGTAATATCATAAAAAAAAAACTTACCAAGTCCCTGTGTGAAGCACCGCTCCTATTTTGACGGTGAATAGAAGTAAGAATAGCCACGAACACCTTCACCTCCTTTTTGATGTTCTTGAATCTTGATTTTATTGAGTCCGCATCTCTTGCATTAGGATTTCCAGTAAGGATGTGAAAGAGGTCAAGAATTCTTGCCCAAAAATCAGCTTTGTTTTGACCAGAACCAACAACACTATCTATGGATATGGCGATGAAAGCATTCGTAAGTTGAATAGGATTTGAGAGACAAATTGAGAGAGAAAGAGAGAATCAACTAAAATAAGATTGTTTGGGATGAAAAAATAAGTTGTGGGGATGGGTTGGTTTTATAGTTGAAAACCCAACGGATCTATTTTTTACCGTTGTGAAATGGACGGCCGGGAGTGTTTTTACCGTTGTAAAACGAAGGGTTCGGATGGAGGGTGTGAGGAGTGTAAAAAAAAAAGGTCAAACAAGCATTTAAAACTGGGCGGTTTCCTAGTAACCGCGGACAGAACTCGCGGCTTCATAGAAACCGCAACGACTTCTTAGAAACCGTATGCTGCGGTTTTTTGGTAACCGGTGAGTAAGCCATGTCTACATGGGGGTACATATCTTAGAGCATTTCCCCACAATGTGAGGAAATTGTCTACATGTGGGGATTTATGTGCACCATAGTGCTTGCTCTAAGAGCAAGCATGGTGAGTCAAATGTGAGGAATTTCACCACAATGTAGACAAGACATGGAGGGAAAAAAATCAAACCCTATGGTGCATGTCTACAAATGCATGGTTTCTAAGAAATCGCAGAAAAAGTGCTCGCGGTTTCTAAGTAGTCGCGGAAGTCAATGGTTCACTTGACTCTAAGCGGTTACTAAGAAACCGTATAAAACTAGTTTTAGACTGGAAACTTGGGTTTGCCTCTCATTCTCTCTTCTTCTCTTTTCTTTCTCACACAAAACCCTCCTCCACCATTTTTACCCCCTTTTGATTTTGAAGGAGTTTGAGGTCGATTCATGGAAAAATATTTTATGGGTTTCTTGTTGACTCAAAGGTGACTGTATTGGAGGTTTCAATTTCGAAATTCATCCACAAAATCACCCAAAGGTAAGTCATCTCGGAATTATGGTTTCACTTTCAATTTTCTTGATGATAATCCTTTCATTGGTGATGTCAAGTTTAATAGTTGGATGCATAGAATTGTAGACCGACCAATGAACATAAAGACAAGCTTAATTAGATTATAATGGAGTAGTGGCATTACAATTATAATTAGAAATGACATAAAACTTAAAACTTAGGTTATAAACTATTACATTATAAAGCTTATAAACAAAACCAATCTATGATTCGTATTCCGCTGAGTTTTTGTTGTTGTTGTTGTTGTTGTTGTGTTGGAATTGTGGATGGTAAAGGTTTGAGTATTGAGGTTGCTGATCAAACGGGGGCCTTTGAGAAGCAACAGGTGATGGTTGTTGAGTAAAAGATGGATGTTGAGAACCTTGTAGTGGTTGATTATTAAAAAGAGACCAAGCTAGGGGTATTGAATATGAAGGTGCTTGAGTAATTTGGTGTTGTGGGAAAAATTGAGATGTTTGAAAATAAGGAGGTGATTCATATGCATGAGTAGAAGAAGTTTGACCTTGGAATGATTGTGATCCTTGAGAAGAAGCTTGTCCTCGCGATTGGGTTGCTTGATATGCTAGAGCAAGTTCTTGCCTTGCTAAAACTTCTTTTTGTTTGTTTTCATACCATTTCCTAGCGGTGGGGGGTAAGCCTTGTGAGATCCATCACCATGAAGGCCGCATCTTTTTCCTCTTTATCTCGTTTCGCTTGATCTTTTGTTGTGAGTACCATTTCACCTAGAAGTTCAAGCGAATTTTGTTGTATATATAGGTAGTTGAATGGCTTGTTATTTCTCTAAGAAACCCATGAGTAATGAGGATGACGATTCCATCATTGAACTATGGGTTTTTGGAGGTGATTTTGAGTAATTGGGATTCCTTCGGGGAGTGCACTACTTGATTTCTTAGACTTTATGACATTGCGTTTTGGATATTTTGGGATTTCACTTGTAACGGGGTCATTTGTAAACAATTGTGAAGGGCGGTGAATTAAAGGGAGGTCGGCATTGGGGAACAATAGTGTTGGTTGTTGAAATGTTGGTACAAAACAATATCTGTTGAAGTTGTTGTTGGTGAGGCCCTTTGATTCTCACTTGTTGTCATGATCACATATCCTTCTGATGGAGCATCCACTACACGAATTCAGCTTTTTACCAACAAATCCATTAGTCACGGATTGCATTTTAGCAGCGCATATACGTTGTTGGGAAGCTCGTAACGTCTTAAATGGTTACTGAAAATGCGATCTGTTAGAGGGCTCCGTGTTTTTGATGGTGCAATTACGCGCCTACCCCCAATATTTCGGTGAACTTCCTAAGTTAGCATCGACTTTTCTTTTCCCCGCCCAACTTTTGGTCTAATGAAATTTCAACCCCAGCAGCGTAACAAAACCTGTTTTTTATCTCAACGGAATTCTGTCGAAATAACATATCAGATAAATTTTGAAAATCAGAAAACAATAAAGGAAAATCACTGAAAATAAATTCATTTATCTTTTCATTTATTGTGCCCGAGTTTTGGTGATAGGTAGATAAAAAAGTTAATGTGTTTAGCTGAAAACAGTTGAGACATAACTTCTATTCGTTTTCACCTCCACGGATTTCATCGCCCAACATTCAATTCCTTTCCCTTTTTTTTCCAGCGGTTAATCCTTCGTTTGAGTCTGAGTTTCAACTTGAAAAAATATCATCAACATCAGTTAATTCTTATGTGAACCTCGATTTGATATTTGTTAATTATCAAATCGATTTCTCATAGAGTTATTGATTGAGATTGAGAATTTGAATTAAGAGACACAAGGTCAAAAAGAAAAGACTAATACTTTTACCGAGACAATATGTCCCTGTTTCTAGCGCCAAACTGTGAGCGCATAAATCTATTTTCTTAGATCATGAACTCACAATCAATATTGCAGCATACATGTGAGTGCGACACAATAATGATATCAAGAGATATAACTTTGAAGAATACAATGCGGATTTACTCTATGAATACGAGATAAACAGTGGTAAACATGTCGTTTATTAGCTTTAGTTACTTGCTTCTATTGGTCAGATTAATAGTTCATGACTGATATCGCATTGAATGCTTGAATGCGGAATACTCATACTTTGAGTGATATAAAGACATATAATATTAGGTATATCAAAGAGACATTGCTAAACAGGTGTAATCATGATTCATAATACATAAACTAAACATTCATTACAAAGTAATGAAATCCTCTCAACTCTTGTATGAGTATCATTGAAGTGATATATAAGTTGCTTTCAAGTCATTAATTGGACTTACAATTGTATGATCAAAGCTTTAGTTACTCCTAGACTAGGATGAGTTCATAATAAGACACTCTCTTTCATATCCTAGATATTTGCTGATTTTGGTCGACCCGTTTCTCTTGGGTAGGGGTCTGGTATTTCCTTCAGAATTCACTACTTCTGCGGCCTGATTGAGTGCGCTTTTACTTAGTTGCAATGCTCCTTCATTTCCGCACGGAATGGAGGAATGCGTCTGTACCTAGAAGAATACTTGGCTTAGACTTGGCCATGTCATCTCTGCGCATAGTTCCGTTGGCATTGAGTGCTTCTGCCACATCTCAACTACTGTCAGACTCGTACAATTGATGCCAGCGGTTCTGACTCGATCTGGGTCGTTCATTCAAATCTACTCGAGATCTGTTAAAGTGCTTTTTGGTGATGATTTGGTAGTTCTCGTCGCGTATTCCTTTGTTGCAACCGCCTCAAGATCTTTCCATGTGTTTAGTGACAAATATGTTATTACACATTTCTTGGATACAGACTTGGCATCCCCTTATTCCCAGTGAATATTACTTGCCTTTGTTGTGACAGAAATATGGATATTTACGGTGATCACGCTCTACATTGGGCCAATGAGATTGGACTTAAGTTTCGACATGCTTGTTCGTGACACTTCTACGGATATTTTTCATAGGGTAAGGGTGGGTAACAAAAATTGAAGCGGTTTTGGGTTTCTTTCTCATGATGGTGGTGATTCCAGACTTGCAGACATCTTAGTCTACAATTGGGATGATAGCCGTGAGAGTTTTTTTAAGAGTTTGAAAAAATTGCATAGCTAGGCATGATGCTAATATTTAAGTTTATTCAAAAAAGAG
Organism: Papaver nudicaule; assembly: GCA_023529015.1. Taxonomy (NCBI): domain Eukaryota; kingdom Viridiplantae; phylum Streptophyta; class Magnoliopsida; order Ranunculales; family Papaveraceae; genus Papaver; species Papaver nudicaule. Next base: position 21,319 of record JAJJMA010013296.1, on the reverse strand, counting down.
TTTGATCACAACTTATTTCAAGGCTTCCAACCAGTTTCTTGTAAATTCTTTCTATTAAAAAAAAATTAATTAAAAAAATAAATCTTAAATCTACTAGATATCCTACATCATTTCGACCATCTAGTCTTTCCATCGTTAGCATTCTTTGAATCTGACCAACAAAGTCTAAATGGTGTTGAATATCAGTTTGTATATATGTATTTACGAACACAAGTAATTCAATCTAAAGTAAAAAATGGAAGACGAAAGAAACATTATTTTCAATGTATATTAATTGATTTTACAAGCTTAGGAACTTCTGACTTCAGTTCCTCGCCAACCGAAAGAACCTTGAATTAACACAACATAATGGTTCTTTGGTTAACCCCATCATTTACATTTACATTTACATTTACATATGTTTTATTATGCATTCTATTTTATTCACACCAAATTAGAAGGAACGAGGTTTTCTTTCATCGGAGATGCATTATAACTAGTGCTAGTTGAGCCTTCTTGATGTTCACTAGAAAATACCTTCGAAACAGGAGCTTCATTAGCATGAACAATGTCATGTTGTTGTATTACTAAAACTGATGAATTCACACCATGTCCCGATGAAGCTAATATATCTCCAATTGGTCCCAGTTCGGCATGTTCAGCTGTATGTTCAGCTAAGCTTGCTACCATTTTCGACGGGAATCGACCTTTTCCTACAACGATTAATTCATATTCACCGCCTTTTCCAATCGATAGTACACTTTCCACTACATTACTCGCTTTTTTCTCTATGTATGTCGACAACCCATTCCATCTTTTTCGAAACTCCGCGATCGCAGTTTCGTCGAGTTCCTATTTGACATCAAGCAAAAACAAGATTAGTGCATAATTCAATAGAGTTGTGGCTAAACAAAGAGGGAGAGACAAGGATTTCATCATCATAAATGAAGTAAAGAGACTGATTGGTCTTCAAAAGGGGTTCAATTTTTAAATGGTTCTATCACATAACTTTTAAAGATCTAATTAGGAAGCAGTCATGTAATACAATTGTAACTGAATTTGAGCTATTGAGCTTGGCTATCCTTGTAAATTTGTAATGTTGATTGTAATGGGCTAAGATATGGGCTTATGCAATTGGGCTATTGGGCTTATGTACTGGGTCTAACTCAACTGGGTCTGACTCGGCTCAACTGACTCAACTAGGTCTGACTCGATATGTTTGTTTTTTGAGTCAGATGTGACTCAACTGACTCATATTTTTGCCATTTTTTTTAGTCAGTGACATTTTAATCATTAACTCAAATGGGTCCGAGTCAGAGGTTAGATCTGAGTCAGTGGTCGAGTCAGATCTGACTCAAAATAATAAAAAAAAAAACAGTCTAACATCTGACTCGAGGCGAGTCAGTGGCCGAGTCAGATTCAGACACCGAATCAGTAAAAAAACAAACACTCTGCTAGTTAAAAAAGTCCTAGGAGATAATTAGAAGCAAAAAGAAACCATACCAGTTCTCTTTCACGGTCCATAACAGCTGTTGAGAAGCTGTAATTTGTATCTGTACATTTATCGGGTGTTGGCTTCAAGATAACGCCGTCATTTCCATTCCCGTCTTTTTCTACAAAACGTACAACCGTTACAGTTACACCAGGATGCTCAGCCATTCTTCCTCCAAACTCCAGGGCTTCACGGTCATCTGGTCCACCGAAAAACACTACACAAACACCTTGGGCGATATTAACGGAGGCTGATGTGGCCCCTGGTGTTTGTTGGCCCCCACAACCTAATCCACGGTCCACAAACAACGCAACTGAGCAAGGAGCATCCTTTAGGACCCTTTGATTAACGGTTCTCCAACCTGGTCCCACATTTTCCATCTCCACGTCACCCTCTTCCCCTCGTTTATGAAAAGGCAAGATCAACATCGTAACCCTCTTTTCTTCCGCCACGTGGCAGATATCCTCGTGCATGGTTTGTAAAGCAGATATGGCAGTCATGGGGCGGACATCGACTCGGCCGAGTTGACCGTATGCTTCGAAAGCGATTGAAACTCGGTCCTGCGACTCACCTTTTCTGTGTTTCTTGGTGTTGATGAGTGGAAATCCGTTTTTACGAGCGCGATGAACCATGATGATCGAGGAAGATCGTTCAGTGAGTTCAACTAGGTGCATCACGTAGAGCTTTAGTGGGGATTTCTTGGTTGCACGAGTTGATTCAATCAGATTGATGAGTGAGGGAACGTTCCCGGGTCCATGTACACAAGCAAGTAAGCGAAGTACTTTGTCTTTGGAAATCGGTGACGACTCGGATTGAAGTTTTCTCCGAGTGTATGGAGATATTCCTCGTGCAGGTTTGTACACTGCCATAACTGTCGGCGTGGTCATGAATGTGGTGAAGAGGGCCATCAGGACTAAGATTGCAAATATCTCATCGTTGAGCACCTGAATATACAAATTAAAAATGATAAGGCCATCATCATATTTAACGTGACGCTAAATAATACGATGTACTCCCTCCGTTATGTTTATATAAGCGAAATTGTAACTTTTTCATGTTTCAATTTATAAACAGAGTTCAACTATTAAGGTATTATTTTACAACTTATATCCTTATTGATAATACATAGGTAATTGTGTTAGTAATAAGATAAAATGCAAAACAAAAAAAATAATATTTTTTTATGAATTCTAAGAGATTTGGTCCGCCTATATAAATGTAACTGAGGGAGTAGGTGCATTGCCTGAGTTAAGAAAAAAAACATACTGGTTCTAGAAATTAACCTGGATATGTATTGTCTGAATTAAGAAAAAATCTTCTACCAAACATTTAAGTTATGACCGAAATCAGTAATTATCCCTAGAATATTCCAAACACCTTGGGAAACCTGAGCAGGACACGTTGCTTTAGATCCTCATTACCTAGACTAGAATTTATCAATTTAAAAACTAAACTAACTTGCGCTGGGACACGTATGCTTTGCTGTTGCATAAAAAAAGAACCAGTAAATCCAAGATCGAAAAGTCAAAATCCGACTGTTTTCGAGTAAGACATATTCTGGGATAAAAGCTATTTTCGTCTTCACGTAATTCTCGAAAAAAAAAGTTTGAACGCCCGCCGCGCATAAATAAACTATCAAAGAAGCGCCGTTGTATCAAATAATCTAATAATAGCGGTGCTTTTTTGAAAGAAATTCATTTTTTGCGCTTAAAATGATTTTTAAAGTATAAACTTCAAAAACCATCACCAAAATCCAATAACCCTTCCTCGGCTAGTTCAAGTTTGATCGCGTGTCGCGCGTTCAAAAATGTAATCGTAATTCTCGTGTACTATGCTTTTTCTAAAGATAAAAGAGTTGTATCTTTATATAGCCAGATCCCGTGATGCTATTACTGAGGTAAGTATCAAGGAAAACATGATTTAGGTAGTAAGCATTTCCAACTTGCAAGTAGTAAAATTTAATACTACTTGTTAATTAGTCTAAAACTCTAAACATACATAACCTTAATTATAGACTAATATAGTATGTAACTCATGCCATATTGGCACGGACTTTGGTTTGTTCTTGAACATACTATTGGACTTTGGGTTTTATTTTGTGTTTGATTATGGTTTAGGAATTTCGAATAGAAATGACAATTGTTTTGGTGAAATACAAATGTGCAGGAAAAAATAGGCATTTGCCCCTTTTATATAGAAAAATTACAAAAATGTCTAAAGGAAAAGAAATGAGAAAGAAGAGAAAATAAACTTAGTTATTTCACTGTCAACCGGTGAAAAAAACCCTTTCTTATATTATAGTGAGATGAGATGTGATGAGATGGGAGGCCGAAACAACAAAATGATGTAAAGAAAAAACAAGAGAAAACAAATTTGAAGTCACGAATACATACCTAAAACCTTAAGTATAGTCTTAATAGGAGGCGGAAACAACAAAATGATGTAAACAAAAAAACAAATTTGAAGTCATGAATACATACCTTTTTTTCTTTGCCGATGTTGAGAACGATTAACTCCACCAACCCTTTAGTATTCATAAGTAAACCAAGTGTTAAAGCTTCCCTAACAGGTATTTTATTCATCATAGCTACGGCAAATGTACCAAATATCTTCCCTGCACAAGCAACGGCAATGACAAGTGCTAACAATCCCCATGAAGCAGCACCCCGGATTTTGGCGACATCAGTTTTCAATCCACTGGATGCGAAGTAAAGCGGTAACAGCAAACCCGAAACGAAATCCTCTATTCTTTCTATCAATCTCCCTGCAAACACTCCTTCTTTTGGAATGGCTAGTCCGAAAACAAATGCACCGAAGATCGCATGTATTCCGATCAAATCCGTCATGAATCCCGATATCAGGACTCCGGCTAGGGTCAAGCAAATGTAAGCTTCGTCTACGCCTTCATGTTCCGGTGAGCATCTTCTAGCAACCCAAGCCATGGCTGGTCTGATCACGACCATCATGAAAACAACAAAGGCAGCACCGGACAATAACACCCATACGGAGACAAGTGGACTTTTTTTAGGTCCACCTTCGGCTCCGTTACCAGCTAGAGCTACAGCTAAGGCTAGTAACACCCATGCCACAACATCGTTGAAAGCAGCTGCAGCCATAGCTGTCTCACCAACTCGGGTTGTCAGTAATTTCAGTTCGGCTAGTATTCGAGCTAACACAGGGAAAGCTGTGATTGATAGAGCTACACCCATGAAAACCACAAACTGAGGAAACCCAACATCTTCAGCTCCATCGACGGTTTTCCGAAGAACAATTGCCACTCCAATTCCGGACACGAATGGCAGGGAAATCCCAGCGGCTGCAATGCTGAAAGCTCTTTTCCCACTGCGTCGGATGGAAGTTAGATCGAGTTCTAAACCGACGAGAAATAGAAAGAATAGCAGTCCGATGCTGGCTACTGTTTCGAGTATGGGTGCACTCCATGACGGAAATACTCGATCCAGGTACACTTTGTTTCTTCCTAATGCCGACGGCCCCAAAAGAATTCCACCCTATAATAAAAACAAAAAAAAAAAAAAAACTCAAAAGGTTAGTTCATTAAATTTTTTAATTTTCGAAAAAAAAATCAAACGTACATATCTTTTAGAAACGGAGAGTATTAATTACCACGACTACAAATTGAAAATGAATGATATATATATATATATATATATATATATATATACTTGTACCGGTAGATATAGATATATAAACTTACGACTATCTCAGCGATGACTTTGGGTTGTCGGAGAGGTTTAAGAAGGAAAGCAAGAGAACGGCTGACAAATAAAACTAAAACTGTCTGGATAATCAAGAGAGGAAAAGCATAGTTGAGTGGGTTGTCTCCTTGCCATGCACCATTAGAAGCTGCTTTAATGGAGGTTATATTGAAGACCATAGCTTTGGTTTTGCTCTTCTTGTGGATGGATGGAAGTTTTTTTTTTTTTTTTTTTTTGTCGATTGAAAAAGGATATATTGAATATATAGAAGTTTGCTTGTGATGAAATTGATGAGGAAGATAACAAATGATGGAAGAGTATTTATAGAGAGACGGAGAAGATGCCAGCTTACATCGTAGACTTTTATTACAAAGGTGCACGTGTTTCCTCTTTATAAAAATGGGTTCGAAAGTGCCAACGCTTAATAGTAAATACAAATACTCACTGCGGAACATCTCCAACAGACTGTGAAAGTAAATTCTACCCTGGCTAATTTGGGGCGAGCCCAAATTTAATAGGGGCGAAGGCGAATCCAAAATAGGGTTACAATGAAGTAAAAAGGTCATCCCATATGAAATATATCTTTTTAAATACAAAACAACCCTTGATTAGTAGAGATTAATGATATGATTAGATGTTAACTAAATTTGATTAGCAAAAATTAATGATATGATTAATTCATCACCATCATCTTCATCAAGACTATCTCCATTATCAAAAATCATGATGATCTTCATCAATTTCGGTCATCAATAATCACTATCATCCTTCACATTCAAAACAAACATTCATAATCCATAGTTCTTCATCCCTACTAACTATTTAATCACTACTACATATCCAATCTATCTAAGATTTTAAAAAAACCAAAAAACTTCATTGAATCGATGAAACATAGACTTCGAATTAACCTAGAATCGTCAAGGTTTTGTTTTAAACATGTCAAATAATCACTATAATTGAATGATACTCCATTGAGGAGCTTAGTTCACTAAAAACACTATGATTTGTATGAAAAATGCTCAAATTTTTCAAGTTACAGAGAAAAAATCGTCTAGGTCGATGATATAATCATGACGATTGTTCTTGACTGTTGAAAAATCGTCATAGTTATATCATCGACCTTGACGATTGTTCATAATTTTTTTCCAGAGATTTCATGATTTAGACAAAGGAAAATCAAGAAAAAAACCAAAAAAATCGTCAAGGTTTTGAAGGTTTCCTTGACGATTTATTGTTTTCGCAACGCTTATAAACGTTGCTAAGAGATTTAGCAACGTTTAATTAACAGATACTTACCATTTGGATAACATTATATCTGCTAACTATCTTTAATTTCTAGATAGAATCGTCTTAATTAGAAAGGGCAGTGACTAAATACAACCCCCACAAAAGTTAAATACCACCCTTTAAAAATATTTTAAACTCTATCCCACGTGAGTAACAAAACTCGCCTTCATCTTCCCCACGGGTACCAAAAATATTTGATGCATGAAAAAACAAACCAAAAGGGCTACATTCGATCAATGGTGGAAAAAACAAATTGATGATGATAATAATCATTGATGTTGTTCCGTTAGAAGTTTCTCTAGAGTACAAGACCTTAATAAATAAACTCATCACATTTTTTCTTAACCCATCGGATCAATTTTGATCACCATCATCTTTAATTCATTAATCAACTACGTACCATCAAGTTGCCTGTCATATAATTGAGGATCAAATGCTTGAAATCAGATTTTGGGTCATCGATATCTAGGGGATAATTAAAACACAGTTGAAAAATAAAAGATGAAAAAGGTGAGTTTCATTCACCCATATCAGTAAGGTCTTAAAATATTTTGAAAAGATTGTATTTAGTCATTGTGTGGATTGTATTTAGTCACCGCCTTAGAAAGGATATTTAAGGTTCTCATTTTGCCTACTAATAATGACTAGTGAATAACTTTATATTGTAAAATCAAATCTTTCAGGGTGCCCTGCTTTTATTGTCATAGATTCTACAAATGCACTCTTCCCTGATTACTGGCCAAACGGGCAACCGGCAAGAAGTATCCTAAACTTGATATCATATAGGTTTGGATATTGCATCTTTTAGATAGCTGAAGAACTGATGCAGTGGGTATATGTAATCTAACTAGGCCCCCAATCAAGCTCAAGGACATGAAACTTCTTTGTTTGTTGCTCCACTAGGAGAGGTTAGCATTCGAATAAATGGAATAGAGAATCTTTTTAATCATTAATGTGTGCAGCGAAAAAACTACGTCTAATTATGATTAAGTATGTGGCATTAACATATTTAATCCTTTTCCCACAAAAAAAAAAAAAGTTTCTTAACTTGAATCTGTTTTGACTCATGTTAAATAGGAAAAAAGTTTGATCTCGCACTGCTAGATCAAACTTGATCTAGCAGCGCGTGGGCCGTTGGATGGCCAATCCAACGGCCATGATGCTTCGATTCATCCCGTGCGGGAATGTCATTGTGCGCGGGTTTTTTCATTTCGCACGGGAATGCATCAGGGCCGTTGGATTGGCTCATCCAACGGCCCACGCGCTGCTAGATCAATTTTGATCTAGCAGTGCGAGATCAAAATCGCGTTCTGTTAAATACACTTTCTGTTTCGCTATTTCCTTCGTAATTTCTATTTTCTTCTTAAACTCTTAACTCTTAAGTATATCCAAATATTTTCAATAATTACAAAATTATTTTCATTTGGATGAGGAAAATAACAAATGATGGAAGAGTATTTATAGAAGACGGCACATGAGATGGAGAAGATGCCAGCTTAGTTACATCGTAGACTTTTATAACAAAGGTGCACGTGTTTTCTCTTTATTTTTTCTTTATATGGGTTTTGCCGGAATAGCGCGTACAAACTAAACTAAACCGGCCGCCCAGCCGACCTAACCTATGTCGAGCCAGCTAAATTTGAACCGGTCTAATCATTAGAGCAAGCACTATGGTTCATCAATTATAGAGATGTCTTGGAGAAATGGAGAAGAGCAACCACTAGTCAATAATTTCTCTAGATTTTAAATATAGAGATGCATTTTCCTAATTGGTGCTACACAGATGTAGTAGGCAATGGAGATACATATGCGAGGCGGAAACTGAGTTTCTGTAAAATTGTAATAAATCTTTATAATAATTTGTGTGCGGAAATTGAGATTCTGTAATTTGGATATGGCGGAAACCGAGTTTCCGTCTAAAAATGGCTAAAGCCATTGAGGTTGCCAATTTGTGTCATTTTTACCATCTATATATCACTTAATTTTAGGGATGGCTTCTGACATCATAGCGCTTGCTCTTAGTACCTCAACTCTTTCCATTGGATGCAGTATCTAGGGAACTGGAAGTGCATATCTAATATCTTCTCCCCGTGACTGACTATTGGAGATGTACATTGTACAGGTGTAAATTGTGATAGGCACGTGGCTTACAGTTAATCGTATCTTCTCCCCGTGATTAACGTTTGCACGTTTGCACGTATTCGTATTAAATTTTGTCCCTTAACTAACAGATCACACTAATTAATCAAATTTGGTTAACAAAGCGCCAAGTACTATTCCCAGCTGCCCTGGACCCATTTTATTATTTTCAAAGGTCAATTGGAAAACGATAGAAAGATACTCCCTCCGTTTCTTTTATATAGGCGAAAATGTGACTTTTTCATGTTCGGAGTACAATTATCAAGGTAATTTTTTATAGGTTATACCCCTATTAATACTACATAGGTAATTGTGTTATGTATAAGACAAAGGGCAAAACAAGAAAAAACATGTTAATTTATGAATTCAAAAATGCTTTCTTAATCTAAGAGAATTGGTCCCTCTGCCTATATAATTGAAACGGAGGGAGTAAGAAAAACTAGAAAACGAAAATCTATAGTATATACTTTTTTCACAACATAATTGGAACACATGACAGGCCATATTTTTCGAGAATCCTGATGGAACTCAATTTTTAAAATACAAAAGAATATCAACTATGTTCGTGATTTCATTATTTTTTTGATAATTAACTCAAAATCTTTGAAGAACAAGAAAAACATACTATAATGAGTGCAAGGTCGGGTATTCCGGCAAGAGAATGAGAAAGAAAACCGAAAATTGATAAATTATACATATATGAAAGATCCTATAAAATCGGTAGAGGGATGGTTTTGATGATGTCTTTAAAGATGCTCCTTTGAAAAGGGAGTAGTTTGCCTAATTCTCGACCGACGAAAAGTGTATTCAGGTGACCGGAGCTCCATACAGACGAACTTCAAAACCCTACTAACTAAAATAGAATAGCCACTAAAGCCATTTGGTAAACACTTGAAAGTGCATAAAGAAACGCCATGAAGACGTGTGCAAACCGCCGGGACGGCGGGAAGATAGCATTGTCGGAAACCTACTAAATGCTTGAAATAATTCGAACCCCAAGCTCTAAACTATGAAAAGACAGTAGATAAGTGAAAATAAAAACTAGTACTGCCTAGATCTAACAAGATCCGCGCAGTTAACACTCGTTGGAATCGCCTAGATCTAGAGAGGAAAAAGGAGAGAGAGAGAGAGAGAGAGAGAGAAAAAAGATGTTCAAGAAAAATAATCGGTAGATTTCCTTTTTTGAGCTACCGAATGTAACATAATCGGTAGCTAGTTAACACCATCGGTAGTTTCAAGAAAAATATTCACCTTTCCGTGTCCAAATTTGTGGTTAATCGGTAGCTTCAAGAAAATTTAGTTGCCGATTATGAACATTTGAAAATTTTGAAGTTGAAATTTTTTAAATTCGGTCTACAAGCTATAATCGGTAGCTCGATATTCCGTTAGCTTTTTTTTTTTTTTTTTTGATTTTTGAACAATATGAAGCTACGAATTTAGGTTTTGAAGTTGTACATGATCATTTGAAGCATTATAATCTTTATTTGGAATTTGCGAATCATCGTTTGCTTCCAAAACCTAGTTTTTCCACGTTCTTCTTCTTTCTCTCATTCCTCTCTAACTAAATAAAAAAGTTAATACTTTAACTCTAATTCTAACTAATCTAACAACTAATAACTAATTAATCTAATTATTGGATAAGGGATTTTTGAAATTATTTGTAGACGACCCTATTTTGTTTTTAATGGAACATCTACTTTGTGCATCTCCTAGTTATGACCCTATTTTGTTTTTGAACCGTGTTTTTGGCCCAACCAAATTTCTTTTGGCCAAATTGAATGAGTCCAAAAGAGGGCCCCCCAGACCCACTTTGGCTATCTCTTAGTAAAAAATAATTTATTAAATGTTAATCTACTCTTCACAAGATTAGTGATTAATTTTTTGATTAGTGTTAATAATAATGATTAGTAAAAGTTATTAGGTTAAGCAAAATATTAATAAAAAAAATCAGATTTTGTGTTTTGTTCTTTGGGTTATGGTGGAGAAGAAAAGAGGAAAAAATATTAGGTTTTTGGAAGATTTTTTAACCAAAATCGAGGAAAAATAGGTTGTTTGGTGTTCTTTCATCCTGTATACCTTCTACATCACGATTAATCTCATTTGTGTAGGTTGACCCCATTGAAAAGCACCAAAAATTACCATTTTTCCTTCCATTTGCGAAACCAGAAGGAGTTTCGGCCCAGACAAATAACAGAAACTCCAAGCCGAAACTTATCCCTCAAGAACATCTAGGCTCACTCGTGGTTTAGACTAACCAAGCCGAAACTAATCTAAAACCATAAGGTTAATGGTCGATCAACATACAGTTTCGGCTGAGAGTTGAAAAACTCGAGCAAGTCGAAACCAGCGTAACAAATGTTAACTGAGGCATGTAGTTTCGGCTTGGAGTTTTAATTTATCGCGTGGGCCGAAACAGTCTCGGCCCAGGTTTATAATATGCCTGAAGTGCCGAAACTGCTTCTGGGAAGCAAATAATAAACAAGTTTTCAATCTTCTAAGAACTTGTACGCAAAACACACCAAACATGCACATATATATGAAACACGCCATTGTACTTAACATAGAAACTAACATAACCGATTCAAATGTACTAAAAAACATAACCATAACCGATCCAAATGTACTAAAAATAGAACCATAAACCATCATTGTTTTAAAAGACTAATTAATGACCTCTCTTGTTTTTTCCTCGACCACCACCACGACCGTCTTCCTCTCCATCACCAGAACCTTGTCAATTGCCTCCACTTGTACCTTCTTCGCCTTCTTGTCGAATCCTCTTGGTCTTCTTTGGGGCCTCCTCCCAAAGATATACTTCACCCTTTCGAAAGATTTTGGTCAAATCTGCGATGGCCTTATCTTGCTCTGCCACCGTTAGTCCTCCTTTTTTGCACCTGATTTTTTCCCCCACTTTCTTCAAAAGAGCGGTTCCTTGCTTGACCTATTTCCATTCAAATAACAATATTAGTTAGTATAGTTTGACATTTTAAAAAAAAAAACACTTACAAAATCAATCGAAAACACTTACCATGGTCATACACATCTTCTTTCATTCTCCCGCAGTCGAGGGAACCTTGATGTTATCCCGAGCAGCCTGCCTCTGAGCCTCCCTCTCAGCTTCCTCAGCAAACCTTTGATCTTCTTTGGCATCCACAATGTCTTGTTGAGCCCGGTTAATGACGAAAGGATGAGATTGTTGGGCATACCGGTCCGCATATCCCGCCTCTTGGTCATCCACGTCGAAAGCAATTTCATGTAACTCCCCGCATTAAAATAAGCGAGATCCATGGAAGGCACCACCCGAAGTCGGTTCTCATAACGATTGTTTCACTCATCATAGGCCGGTGTCGGGTCATATTTGGGGACCCATGTATGAAAAGTGCTTTGTGTTGCATTCGCACCACTTAAAGGCTTCAACGTAAACTTATTATCATTCTCTCTCGGAACATTTTGTATTAGTCCCATTTGGCGAAGAATCCGTCTTGGGTCGTACACAACTTTTCCTCCTGGATACCAAATTGGTCCGTAGTAGGTTGCGAGTGATGTTGATGGCACTTCCTCCGTTCCTTCCTCTTGCAAAATCTTGTATGGGTTGAAGACAACATCATCAAAGTCATAATTGTCCATAGCCTTCCTGATTGCTATCAATTTCTCAGTCTTCCCCCTTTCCCCAGGCTTTTCGAAAACCCACTTTCTCGTAGTAGGCATACCTTCCCCCCATAATGGATTTGCTGGCATCTTGGTAGGGTCATCAGTTTTGGAACCAAGCTTTTAAAATGATCATAGGTAAAAGCCTACACACAAAACACGATAAAATTAAACCTCTATACGTTGGGCTTTGGCATAAAAATAGTAACAGAGGCAGTTTCGGCCCAAAGTAATATCCAACAGTAAGAGCCGAAACAGTTTCGGCTCTGATTTAGTCAAAATAACTAGAGCCGAAACACTTTCGGCCCAGATATGTTTAGTAAAGCCTGAGCCGAAACTGCTTCTGTGTAAGAATTAAACTGAATAAAATCGCTAATGTTTTTCGACGATTACCTGTAGTAAGTTGAAGTTCCCCCTGAGATTAACCGTTTTGCATCTAGAGTCAACAGAGAGTCCATCAAGAAGATACGCAAGATTAGTCGTACCCCAAGCGTACTTCTTTGTATCCTTCAACGGATGCAACCATTGGAGGAAATGCGCGCTCACCTTATTTCCCGTGTTGTCAAGAAATAAAACAGCGCCAAGAGTGTACAAAACGTACGCACCTGCATGGTATTCATAGTGCTTAGGGGCCACGGGGGGCTCGGGATCCTATACTCCCTTCCTTATATCTTCTTCTCTTTTTCGTTCTCTTTCTTGGTTCCCCCGAACTCGGCCTTCAAACAAGCCAACTTGATCTTGGAGCACTTCTTCTTGTTATTCTGGGCCACGGCCTTTTGGAACTCTATAGTGGTCTTGGTTGAAGACCAACCAAGAACCTTGTTGGTCAAGAAGTCTAGTTGGTCCCAACTCTTCACCTCATACTCCACACACGGATTCATCTAAAGTGAAACCCACCTCATATTTTGGAAACCGAAAGGTTAACACCTCTGGATGAAACCTCTCAAGCATAGCGGAGCATGTCACCATATCATACTCTTTCTGGTTGTTGATGATCGCTTCATATAATCCTGATTGTTTTACCAAATCTTGGATAAGTTATAATTCCCCATTAAGATCCCAAACAGCGGCGCTTTGATTTCTCAAAAGTCGAACCGCATCTTTATGATCCAACAAACATCATCGTTTTAAGTAATCCAAAACGACGTAATTATCGACACCACGACAAAATAAAAACAACAGCCAAGGTTTAGACAAATACCTTCATACGATAGATCACAGACGCCTAAGACTGCTTGTAGCCAATGAGCACTTGCCCTTCACTGTTAAGTCGACTTATGAAGAGCTTACTAAACCTTCTCCTGGTGAGCAATTCAGTCCTCTATTTCAATTCATTTGGAAACAAAAGTTACCACCAAAAATAGGCTTCTTCCTTTGGTCCATTCTACACAGAAGTCTGCAGACTAGAGACATGCTTAGGAGGAGAAACATTCAAGCTCCAGAGAATTGTCTTTTCTGTAATGCAGTAGAAACTCCAAGCCATTTGTTCCTACATTGCTCCTTTGCTACCAAAATCTGGAACTACTTCACCAAGAAACTGAATTGGAACTTTACTATGCCAAATGACTTTGAAGCTATGATAAATTCCTGGAGCCTAGACCAGCCGGATAAACAGCAGCAGCTCATCTGGAATATGGTCTCAGTGGTTATTTGTTGGTGCATTTGGCTTGAGAGAAATGCAAGGGTCCATGGAAACAAGCACAGCAATGAAGTGGCAATTCAAAATAAGGCAAAGTACACCTTATTCACTTGGTGTTTGGTATTTAAAAATTTGGAGTCCCCAACTTATCAGGAGGTTTTAGTCAACTGGCCATCCATTTATTTTGATCCCATGTAATATAGTTTGGTAGTCTGTTACCAACTAGTCCTCTTTATTTTCTCTTCTCTATTTCATGTTTTGGTTAGGGTGGTACAATCCTTGTGTACCCTCTACTTTTTTGATCAATGAAATCTCCTTACCGATCAAAAAAAAAAACAACAAGGAACTTATCCTCCAAAGGAATATGTTCATTTCTCTTTCTTTCTTTTTTGCCTTCTTCTTCATCTTCATCTGCTTCTACCGGAGTAGGAACTTTCTTGGAGACCTTCTTTCGTTTTGCGGGAACCTGCTTCTTCCCTTTTCTCCTAGCTTGTTCATCTTCGTAAACAGGTTCATCTTCGCTTTCCTCCTCTCTAGCACCTCTTCTTGGCATGTCTCCTGGTTCACGGATGACAGGCCCCCCAGACGGAATATATGAGCACAAAAAATTATCGTCTCTTGTCGGATGAGGGAGTAGAGGGCCCCCAGCCGGTCCTCTATTATTATTCCTTGCCGAAGCCGTTATTTTTTTGGCGCCGACTCGAGGTCCTAGTGATTGTGCATTTAAATTTGGAGTAACTTCCCCTCTTCTGCTGGGGTATCATAAAATCAATAATTAATACAAAACAATCAAATTTTGATCCAAAACAACAACTAAGCATGCTATACAGAGAGAGTTTCGGCTCACACGATAAAAAAATTCTCTGGGCCGAAACTAGCAGACCGAAATGGTAGATATATTGTTGTTGTCGGCTTAGAGAAATGTTATTTTTCATGGGCCGACACTACATCACCCAACAACCACCTAACCTACAGTGTCGGCTCAGAGAAATTCTAAATTTTCTGAGCCGAGCTGTTCTTCAGTTGCAGATTCGGCCTAGAGAATTTTGAATTTCTCCAAGCCGAAACAGTTTCGGCTTGAGATCTAAAGTTATTTCTAGGCCGAAACTCTCTCTGTGTTCGAAAAAAAAACAGCACAAATTCATCGATTCAAAGCATTTCTATCAATCAAACTCAAAGAATTCATTAGGGGTTTGTGTAAAATACCGTCTCATACACATATCAGGATCTATTGGGGGGCTTTCCTCTCCGGGTTCATCGATTTCGGGACGTTCTTCTTTGGTTTCTTTGTGTTCTTCGTTTTGAATAGAAGAACCACTCGCAATCGCATTCTTGCGTGATGTACCGATTTTACTAGCGGGTTTCCTTTTCGGCGGCATTTTATCGACGGAGAAATTTCGTTAATCGTCGATGAATTCGTCGATGAATCGTCAAGAAAAAAAAAGGCGAGGAAGGAGGGGTTTCGACCGAGGAAGGAGGAAGAAGAAGTAGTGAAACTGAAATTGATTAGGATAGTTTTGGTGTTGGATTAAAATTAGGATTAGTGGGGGTAATTTCGTAATGTCACAATTTTTAAGGGCAACTTAGACTTTGCGCTTCTATTTTGTCCCATTCAATTTGGCCAAATTTTTTTAAGTTGGGCCAAAAACACGGTTCTTGTTTTTACCGTAAAAGATTCTCCTTCCATTACTGCTTCCATTGGAAGGAAAAGAAGTCCAAAGAGAACGGGAGATTTGGGAAAGTGACTCCAATTTGAAATAAAGGACATAACACCTGTGATGATTGAAAAGTTAGTAGTGAACTAGTGATATCATATGCAGATCACTAAGAACGGTCCAAATGCGCTTATAAATATCAGGAGAAAACAACGTATCATTCCTCAATGGGTTACAAGCACTCATTTCTTATTTCTCCTCCTCTGCTAATCAAAATGTTAAAGGTTGATGAATCTCATAATTATTAATGAAATTATCAGAGGAATAGAAGAAAAATAATGTGGGAAAAAGAAAAGTGAAATGTAAAGGATTGGTTGTAAGCTGGTGGAAGGACTCACGGTTTTCAGACAGAGGACACATGTACTAAGAATCAAAATAAGTACCTGCTATTTGTTATAGACTTTGGGACAAGGACAAGGACAAGTCATCATCCTTCACCAATCAACAACCTCTTTACTTTTATAGCAATGGAAACATAATCCTTTATAATACCTGGCGTCGTTGGGGCCGATTAAAAAAGAATGGGGCAGACTGGCAAATGACCAAAAAACCAGGCCACCCAAAAATAATTAGGCTATCCCTTATCCTAAATGTCTAATATACCCTTTCATTAGTTAAGCTACCGATTAGCGCTAAACTAATTACTAATTAAGCTAACCTAATTACTAATTAAGCTAACCTAATTACTAATTAAGCTACTTATCCACCGAATGGTTTATTTTTTTTTATTTTGGTTATTTTGGGAGAGAGTTAGAAGAAGAAGATCTTTTTTTTTTTTGGAGATGGTTGTTTTGAGTGAGATTGAGCGGGGTGAATCTTCTTCTCTTGAATGTGATCATGCTACGAATTCATCTTACGTGGAGGAAGCCATGGATTGTTGGAACTCTACCATTCTAGAGAAAAACCATGAACAAGAGTGTTTGGAAGAATATCAAGAATCAAAAAAGGGAAAGGAAGTGAACACGACTCCAAATGATCAGGTATTGCTCTAATTTGAAACCCATTATCTTGGAATGGTTGAATATTGTATAAAAATCCATTTTTTGCATTCATTGAATGCGGTTGCAGTTAGCATATTCGGTAGATCCAGACCATTAATGGAGCCACCGAATATCCCAACCACCCGTCGTACATGCACATTAAAGTAACCATTCGGTTGCTCGAAAAAAAATTTAGATACCGACTGAACACTCGGTAGAAATTTTTCTCAAACTGTTACCGAATACTATTTATTTTTGGTACAGGAAATTGGTCAAAACTCATCTATATTCGGTGGCTTTAGTAGCCACCGAGTGATGCATTCCAGTACTACTCGGCAGTTCGACTGTTTGATTGAGCTACGGATTGTTGTTTATTTTCCAATTTATTGTTCTTATGTTTTCAATCTTCTTTGTAGGTTGTACCCTTTAGGGACCTTCCTGAGGATGATGTTGTTGAATATGATTAGGGGTGAGCAACGGTGCGGTTCTTGCGGTTTAGGGGGTCCCCGCGACCGCACCGTCCAAAGGTGCGGTTTCAAAAATCAAACCGCGACCGCACCGTGCACCGCCGGTTTTTAGAACCGCGGTTTTGCGGTTCTTGCGGTGCGGTCGCGGGGAACCGCGGTTTTCCACACACAAAATCGGATGAGAGTCGTGGGCTCAAAAAAAACTTACAGACAGTTTATATAAAAAAAAAACAAACTTAAACTTAAAAAAAAACTTAAACTTAACCAGTTTCAATACCAAAAAAAGAAACACTTCAAAAACAGTTTAAAGTCTTAAACTTAAAGCAAAGGATAATAGTGACAGAGCAAGTGAAAGCAAAGGGCAAAAGCTTTTTGATTCCCCCAAGGCAGATGTCTGGAATTTCCTCCAATATTTCTGACGCATCTGCAAAATGAAAGCATTTAGTCAAAAAAAAATCAGTCACAGAAAGTATCAAAATTGAAAGGAAGCAAGATGAAGATAACAGACACTAGATTAATCAACAAATGAAAGGAAGCAAGATGAAGATAATTACCTAAGTCGATCTTTTCTATCCCTTCTAACAGCTCCTCAAGATTGACTGTTGGTTGGTTTTTCAGCCAATTCTGACCACAGATTAGTGCTTGCACGGTTTTTGGCGCCAAGGAACTTCGAAATTCATTAAGAACACGACCACCAGTGGAGAAAGCAGATTCTGAAGCTACAGTTGATACTTGCATAGCAAGCACGTCTCGAGCTATCAAGGACAAGATCTTATACTTGGAAGAGTTAACCTTCCACCAGTTCAAAATATCAAAATCATTACTGAAATCTTCTCTCTGATCAGCCAAATAGACATCCAACTCTGTTTTTCCTTCTTCTGTTGCTTGTTGTTTTTCAGACTGTTGAAACCTCCTAATCGGGTCATTAGTTGCTTGTGAGACAGAAGTGTTCAATTCCATTGCAGCTGTAGTAGGTCTAGAAACTGTTCCACCCCCTTTATATAATGTTGAATACTCTTCAAACATACCTGATAGCATAACCCTAACAACAGTCATCATCTCATGCACCTCTTGCTCAGCTGTAACCGGACTCCCTTTCAGTAACTCTCTCAATGCCCATCTAAGATAAGCTTCCTTGCGGCGAGGGTCAAGAACCACAGCAATATATAACAATTTGTTGATCTTTTCAACTGCCCAATACTTCTCATATTTAAGAACCATCCAATCAGCCATATCAGCTAATAAAACAGAGTCATGCTTAACCCATTCTAGCAATATATCATTAATTCCAATAATTTCATCAAGGAACAAATTAGATGTAACATATAAAGAACCAGAAAACTTCAATGTAGCATCATAGAACTTCTGAAGCAACTTAACAAATGCTCTAGCTATTTCCCAATCAGAAGCATGAGGCCATACCTTAGGAACATATGGTTCTGCTGGTTCTGCTGGTCTAGTATTACCTCTGTCTCTGGTTGGTGGTCGAGGAGGAGCAAGAAACTTATCCGCATAGCCCGATTGTTCAAACTGGTAGAACGCCTCCTCGTATATTTCAGCTGCAGACAACATATGGTAAGTAGAATTCCATCTAGTCTCACAATCTAAGCTAAGGAATTTAGTGATTTTGATGTTACGCTGCTCAACACATTCCTTAAACTTCTTCAATCTATCTCCTGACCCTCTAATAAACTTAACTGCCTCCCTTATCCTAGAAATGTTTGCATTATACATTTCCATGCCTTCTTTAACCACCAAGGCAAGGATATGAGCTGAACATCTAAGATGCATATGCTCTCCTCCCAAAATAGCTGCCTTCCAACTCACCACTCTCCTCTGTACATGCTCAACAGTTTCATTATTGGAGTTCACATTATCAACAGTAATTGTGAACACTCTTTCAATCCCCCACTGAACCAGACAAGCTGCAACTGTTTTTCCCAATTCCAAACCAGTATGATCTGTAACAGGTACAAAATTCAGTATCCTTTTCTTCAACACCCAATTCTCATCAATATAGTGTCCTGTCAGAACCATATAGCTCATCTTTGTAACTGCAGTCCATGTATCAGTGGTTAGAGAGAAACGCCTGCCATACTTCTTAAACTCAGCTTTCAATTTTTTATACTCACTCAAATACATTTTGAAGCAATCTCTTGCAGCAGTAAAACGGGAAGGAACTACAAACCTAGGTTCTAGTTGCTTACTGTATTCTAAGAATCCTTCACCTTGTACATGCATAAAAGGCAGTTCATCTTTGATGATCATTCTGGAAAGAGAAGCTCTACATGCAGCTTGATCAAAACAATGATTAACAACTGAATGAGTCTCACCATCCGCACTTACTTGATATGTTAACTTCTGCTGTCCAGATGGAGTGAAATTTGGACACCTACGCTTCTTTATATGGTTGTTCCTGGTTGTTGTTCCATGAGTGTTAGAACCCTCTGTAGCCCATGCATATCTTACTTTACAATACTTGCACTCAACTTTAGGAGGAACAAGATCCAGACGCTTGACAAAATGCTCCCAGCAATCTGCTTTCTTCTTGGAAGCTTTGGGAGGCTTTGTAACTTCAACTTGAGAAGATGGTGTAGCTGTAGCTGTCACTGCTGCTGTTGATATGCTCTCGACGATTGCCGGTGGAATATCATCCTCATCAGAATCATGAACAGGAATACAAGGACCCTTGTTACTTGAAGAAGCCATCTAAACACGGCAAAAAAAAAAACAACATTAGTATATGTAGTGACACATGCAAAGAAAACTGAACAAAAAGTGCCAAATGTATGATCTTAAGCTCAAGCTCAAGCTCAGTTAAAGCTCAAGCTGGAATCAAACAACTAGCTACACAGTAGTAAATCAGACATGCCGTGTCTCTAGCTACACAGTAGTAAAAATACAAGGACTCTGTTCTTACGTTACTGAATTACAGAATACATCAAAAAGGAACATCAGCTACTATACATAACATGAGTTTTAAAATTCAATGAAGAGATAATCTAGGAGATGCAAACTTAAAAAAATATATCTGACAGAAACCAAAGAGATTATCCTTGTAACAATAGGCTAAACTGATGTTGCACTAACATAAAAGAATTCCATCAAGACCATAACTAATAGGATCACTATAAGCGCAGGCCTAGCAAGGATCTAAGACATCCCACTATAGCAGAAATCCTAACATACAGAGAACAAAGTTTCTCATGAAAATACACTCAGAAGAAGATAGGCAGTTTCTACATAGCAGTTCCAAGGAAAATGCCAATAAACCTATAAGCAAATACACAAGCTACCAAAAGAAAGTAACGAAAATCTGCAACTGAACACACTGATTGACCTCACCACCTCACATCTGTATGAAATATATTAGGACGGTTCTATCATGATAAACAATTTTAACACATGTTTCCGCAATTGGATGGCACGCAAAAGCCGAAACCTCAACTAGCATTATAGAATTATTAGATCTAATAATTGACATAATAAACCTACATAAACAACAACATCAGATCTAATAATTGACATAATAAACCTACAGAATTACATAAGAAATCTTTTATGTAAGAACATCATATGAGATGGTACGTTGCAATTCACGGAACCCTACAGGTTACCCCCTGACCTACAATCTCATTACAATGGGCTACACTCAGTCACAAAAGAACAACAAGGCAAGTAGGAAACAACCATTCACCTACAAAGTTCTAAAGCACGAATTGCGCATATGCGAACTCATGTCTAGGGCAAGGCAACTCAAGTTATAACATCAAGTGCTCACAACAGAATTTCTCTCACACTAAAGTTCAACAATTCAACACTAAATCAAGAAACATAGCAACTAAAATTACTTGTCATCCCCAATCTCATTAATCACAATTGAACCCTATTTCAGAATGCAATTAACAAATTAAATCAAACATGTAGAAGAATCAGATTCTTATTACCTTGTCAAGAACACAGAGGAGCTTGCAGATGTTTGAAATGCAAAATAAGAAGTCCGGATCTTAATCAACAATTTCCTACACACAAAAAAACAACAAAAGGCCAAGTTCAGATAGGAACCACACACATCCAAATCGAAAACTTCAATTCCCCCAATTAACCCAGATCTGTAAATCAAAAAGAGAGATGAGAGTTTCCCAACCAATCAAGGAAACCTAATTACCAGAAATCCTTAAATGACCAGATCTGTAAATCAAAGCTTTCTTCTTCTCCTTCTCTGAAAATTTGAAACAAAATTAAAAACAATAC
>JAJJMA010013284.1:0-21267 GCA_023529015.1 Papaver nudicaule | reverse complement strand
TTTGAGCTTTTGCTCTCGGTCTAGAATTGCGAGGAAGTCTTCTCTAGTAATCGAGAAGCCTAGAAGTACCTCTGCGGAAAACTAGTTTATGTTTTACTAGTCTTCTTTGTATTGTATTGTGTTCTGTTCTATCACGTCTAACAAACCTTGCGATCTTGTTTATTCTATGGTCTTTCTCTTCTGCAATAAGGCCACTCAAGATCGTTGTGATTAGAACATACTATTTATCTATTAACCTGGATTTGTCAGCAAGCCGCTTTCGGTTTGTGTGCCTAAACTATAGATATTGAGTGGAATCAAGATCGATGTTATTGGATTTGTTCTTTGCAGGTACATCGTTCTTCACGGTCAAATCATATCGTACTTGCTACAGCTATCTGCTTGATTCCAACTGGGACGACAAGGTTGCTCTTTCGGGAGTTTAGGTTTTGAAACCTTGATCGATATCTCGAGGTGTTTATTGCCTAAGTAAACTTAATATCTTCGCTCTTGGTGTGAAAAGACTTCGGTGAAATATCTGTTAGTTACCAAGGATATCATCTAGCGATTTGACCCGCCGCTAATTGGTTGTTGTCCATAAGGTTGTAATCGTCCTATTGGAGGTCGGGTAGCGATAGTCCTCGCGATGAGCTGTGAGGCAACTCTTGCGTAAGACAGTAACGTGCGTCTGTTTACGTAGGGGACTACATGTGCGTGACCACCTTGCTGTGGTTGGAGGCATATGAATACTGAGGGGAAATATTTGTGACTAATAGTCGTATTAGGGTCATATTGTCTGCACCAGCTAGTCCGAAGTCTGAGAGTAGGTGTGTTGGCGGCTTAATTCTTAAGAGTATTCAAAACTGGACTAGGTCCCGGGGCTTTTCTACGAGTTTGTAGTTTCCTCATTAACAAAATCTTGTGTGTACTTTACTTTACATCCGCATTATATTTGAGTCATCTTATATAATTAAAGTATCGTACTTGGTTGGTTGACATAGTCTTTCGGATTCTTGTATTGACTCCCTTGTGTGAATCAATCAGATCTGATGGAGATCTTGTTCTGAGTTCTTGATTACAGGAATCGGTCAAGGCTTGACTTATAGGTGGACTAAAATAAAAGATTGGTGGTGTACTCGGTACCCTCGTCTTTTCAAAAAGTAGTTTGCTTTTTCATGCTTTTTAGAGTTTTTCAGGATGTACTACTTTATTCGTATTCATTAATAAAAAGTTCTCTTTAGATTTGATTATTAATGATGCTTGCAATACTTGATTTGTCTACCTCAATCGTATGTATTGCATACATAACTTTATTCATTACTCGTGTGATGATTCAAAGTTGTGTGACTTGTGTCAATTTAGAAACTTTTGATTATATGATTTTTAAGGTTTCCATAAGCTCAAAAATCATATACGCTTTTCCAAAAATTGGCTAAGGAAAAGAGAATATTAACAAAGAAGCTGGATACATTAAATTGTTTGTCTAGTTATGCTTTGTTCGTGTCTTTACTTGTAGAGGCATATATTGTTGTTCTTTATCGAATAACACCACATGGGGGAGAGTTCTTAAATGAGCTTGCGCTTAATAACAAATCTTTATGGGGAGCGTGGATATGGAATATTAGGAGAAAAGTGTATCTATATTTCTCTAAAGATGAATCAACTTCGAGATCTTCGTTGTGATTTCCTAGTTATGTCATCTTAAACTTGATATGCGAGTACATCCTTGACTTGACTATCTCTATAGGCTTGAAACCCGAGTCTCAACTGGTTTGTCATCTTTTGTGACAAATAGGGGGATAATACATATGGTTTCTTGTTCTTATGGTTCACAACCATAGGAGGAGAACACCATATTGCTTACTTATGTACTTTTTCAAAGTATCAAGTAAGGGGGAGTAAATATTGGGCTTCATACCATCCTGGAAAAAAGAGGTATAAAGATTAAGGGGGAGCTTCGTATAGCTTCGTATCAAGAATGAGTAGAATCACTTTAAAAGTTTTGATACACAGACTTTAAAGTTGCTCTGATTCTTACTCTTTGTACAAACAACATGTGCATTAGCATATTGACCAATGTAAGCTCAAACTTGTTTGAGCTGGATATGTTATAGTGATGTCTACGAGTTTCAACATGAGTTAAACGAACACATCAAGACTCAAATGAGAAGTTGAAGAATTCAAGAAATCAAGATACATCTGGGTTAGATTTGTATTGTACTAGTTAGCCAGCACACGCTTTGCGTGTGCATCTTAGTTTCCTTGCTAACTAAACTCATTGCCCAGGTAGCTTCTAGAGATAGTTATAAACTAATTTACCATTTTACCCTCACCAATTTAATATGGAATGAGTATTTATTTAATAAGAATAGGGACAAAATGGTCTAAAAATTTTACAGCTTCATTAAGGGGTGTTCCCTTTATATAATAGAATAGATATCTTTTGAATCCATATGTAATATTGGTTTTGTCACTAAAATTGACAAAGGAGGAGATTGTTAGGGCATTGTCTGGTCAAACCCACTAGCGTTGATATGTCAAGATAACTGTCAGTATTAGGTATCAAAGCACAATTCTTGATTTAGCCTACTAGAGTTTAGATTTCAGAATTGGAATATAGAAAAAGTAGTAGAGACCTTGAAGACGAAGACAAAGATTATAAAGAAGACATCAAATATTCTTCATCGACAAAAGTTAGTAGGAGTTGTAACATTTATGGAATTTCTTCTATTCTACTTATTCTATCCTTCGAAATAGTCGGCTACTTTAGTAGAGATACTAATAGCGATTGAGATTGTACTCTTGTCTACATAAACATGAGTTATGTTGGTATGTGTTCCCACCATACTAAGTTACAAGATACATGAGATAGATTCAATACACTTTCCAGTGCAACGGTTTGCTTGCAAATCACATGTAAGAAAATTGGGTGAATCTAACGGAGTACTCTAGAGCAGAGTCCATGAATTATAGCTGAGGGCGTATCACACAGCCCAAAACTTCCAGCGGATTCAGTTGGATCCCTAATCTGAAACTCTGCGGTTCACAAACGGGTTCGTGAACAGTGACTCCGGAATTTCCTCCTGAGTTCCAAAACGTTGATATGTACATGTACATGTACGTGAACGATAGATTCAGTGTATTTGACCTTGATTTCAGACCTGGACGGTTCGCGAACCATTTGGTGAATATTCTGCGGGATTTTCACGCGGGTTTTAACAGATAACTCCTTATATCTTTATTGGACTTGTGCTTATCTGAATATCTTCAGTGGTCCATCTAACGAATCTCAATGAGTCAATAAGATAAAGGTGGTCTCATGGTTATTGGATTTCTATCTTGAAGTGGTTAAGAGCTAACAAACCACTTGGCTGATAATAGTTTAAAAAATTCCAATTGAGATTAACCTAGGGTTTCTTTGTGTGCAAGCCAAGTAACGGGCACGTTTACACGGGCACTTAGCACAAGGAATATATTGCTTTATCTCAAAGCAACCTATCTTATTGAGAGCTATAAATAGAGAATTAAAGAACGAAAACCACAAGCATCAAGCATACGTGAAGTTTCTCCGTGGAATTGATCGTAAACTCTTTGTACTTCGGTGTAAGCTTGTTGTGGTAGTCATCCTCTATTAGGTAGCAGTTCCTCTGAGGGATTTACCTAACGACTATAAAGACTTCTCTTGAGAGTTGGGAAGCAGAGGTAGGCGATAACGTACCTCTGTGGTTGTTATCTGATTAACCTGTTGTTTTAGGTGTAAAACAATAAAGAGAATCTGAGGGGTAAAGTGTGAAGTGTGATGATGTAATAAAAGATTGTAATGGAATTCGAGAGGTCAAGATCGAACAAGACTCGCCTAAACCAAGAAATGGCCGTTCGAGTATTGCTTCAGTTACAAGAAGAGGATATAGGGTTGGTTTAGGGAGGGAAGCAGAGAAAGATGAGATCAGAGAATTGCTATAATTTCTTTGATGTTGATGATTAAATTGCTAGATAAGGATGGATATTCAGTTCTCACTAGATATTGAATGCTGAATGAGAAGAGTTAATCAATTATCGATAAGATAGACTTGATTATACTTGCACTGAATTAAACTGTTGAACTTGTTTGTTCTGTTTTTTCAAACTGGTCGAGTGACCTATTTATAGCAATATAACTCCAACTGATCTCGTAAGAAGTGGAAGAAGTGGAAGAGTGGGAGTGTGGAATAAGTGGGGCAAGTCTTGCGCCTAATATTAGGGAAGAACAAACCGCCCACCTCTTTTCAGCAACGTTCACACGACTTAGTTTTCTTTCTCGTTAAGTGATTGAGCCGTTGCAATCACACGTGCCGTAGACCGCCAAACCAAAACCCTAAAGAATATCGGGAAGATTAATTAAATGCCCCTAAAAATTCACCCCTTCACAATCACCCCTCCATAGTTTTATAATCACCCCTCCTTGTTTTTTAAGCTTATAACATTACTATAATACCCTCACTATAAGTGTACCCAATTAATACTCATTAATTGAGTTTCTTTTCAGCCTCCACCGTCAACACAACCTCCACCACCACAAACACAACCTCCGCCACCAAAACCACCACCGAATTACCTTCTACCACCACCTCAACCACCACCACCACCTCACCACCGCTACCACCATCATCTCATCGCTGCCACTACGACGCCACAATCATCTCTGCCACCACCAATGCGCCATCGTCATTTCTATTGCCACCACCAACACAACCTCCACCACCACAAACACCCCAACCACCTTCTACAACCACCTCCGCCATCACCATCTCATTGCCACCACCACTTCCGCACTACCAACACCTCCTACCACCACCACCACTACCACCATTATACCGCCGCCACCACACCATTATACCGCCGCCACCACCACCAAACCATCTCCACCACCACTTCCACCACCAGTAAAAACTTAGTGTCAAGTTGGCAAGTACTTGACACAAAACGGATGTAAAGTTGGCAACTTGAAACAAAGTGCAGTGTAAAGTTGGCAACTTTACACAAAAAGTTGCTAGCCAGGAGAATTCCTAGAATTTGATTTTGTGTAAAGTTGGCAACTTGAAACAAAGTGCAGTGTAAAGTTGGCAACTTTACACAAAAAGTTGCTAGCCAGGAGAATTCCTAGACTTTGATTTTGTGTAAAGTTGGCAACTTGAAACAAAGTGCAGTGTAAAGTTGGCAACTTTACACAAAAAATCGCTAGACAGGAGAATTCCTAGACTGTGATTTTGTGTAAAGTTGGCAACTTGAAACAAAGTGCAGTGTAAAGTTGGCAACTTTACACAAAATCTGGTGTTAAGTTGGCAAGTTGATACGAACGAGTGAACCCAGCGTGACTCGAACACGCATCCTCTGACGTAGAGTCAGTTGTGCTACCATTGCACCACAGATTCTTATATAGATAGCTATATATGCAGCAAAATCTAATCGTTTTATTTTAGTATTCATCTCATAGGTAATGGCATTCAGATCTACCGAATGACAAACTACGTATTAGATTTAGAGCAAGTAGTGGATTCTTTACTTAATGTCAGTTTCTACAGACTAATGTTGTTTAGGCTTTAGAAGAGAAGAAAGTTGCATATGAGTGCAGATTTATTATTTGTGTGTGATTCAAGTCACCCATGGTTAAAATCATCATTTATTGCAAAAAGAAAAAAATACAGTGGCAAGACACAAAGAGTACCTGGAAATCTGTTACATCTGGATGTGTATATTGCCCACTAAACTCAACATTTGATAGTTAGGAAAGATTATACCTTCGACCATAGTCCATCCGCCCCAACTAAAACGGCACCTATGAACTTTCTTCCATCTTCAAGGACCAATAAGGATATTTAGAACAATCCAGGCCAATCTAAATAGAAAACGATCCAAAGATATAAGTAGGCTGTATGAATCACACCAAACGACGAAAAAAAACACCCGCAAAATATATAATGTGAATTCGAAAATGTATAATGCGTTAGTGCATTAGAGAACAACTTGTTTTTAGAAACAAATAAATGTGCTAACTGACAACCACTGAACAAATTATATATCGAGTCAAATCATATCCATCTTTTATGCTACTTTAGCCTGGATTACTCGAGCAAAAACCAGAGCATTCATTATTTGAGAAGAATGAGCATATTAGTTCCTATAGTGTGACCTACAAAACATACATACAAATCAACATTTTCAACTAACCATTCAAAGACTACTGCAGTGCACAATCTTTGCATAGTGTATAATACTTCAAAAAATTAAAAGTTTGAATGATACAGACTAAAAACAAGAATGAACTTCAAAAACTGGGTTCTAAAAAGCAAACCTGACAAAGCACATCATTTAATCACCTACTACCTCCTCTGTATCTAACCACCATGTCATAACCACCATCACATGCTTAAATCGATGCAGTTCAAGTTGCAGTTGTCATAGAAAATTTCATAAATTTTATTACTAATAAGACCCACACGTACGCCACCTCTTATCCAATCACCATGGTCACCTCAACCTAACAACCCTATGTGTTGGGCACCACCGTCACAGAGCCTCCATCTAACTACTATTCCCACCACCACCATCTATCATAGAAACCACTCTAACTAGTAAAAACCACCACCTATATCCTAAAAGTGTATACTTTTTCAACCCCAATACCAAATTCTCATTCAATTCCACACAATTACATCTAAATATCATAAATTTAAACCCTAAATCATACAAAAAAAAAGCCCTAATTTCCATTTTCTCTTCTTTTTACATAATCATAATTGCCTCAAAAAAGTTCAATTACCAAAACAGATCAATAAAAATTTGATGAATTTACTCACCTGTTTGCGAAGAGATGGAGAAGCAGAGGGATAATTCTTACCATCACGAGATGTTAGATAGATTGCAACCCCAGTTCATGTTCTCATCCAGTCAGTTGATGTTATATGGATTGCAACCCCATTTCATGTTCTCAATCTACAAACAAAATCAACAATTACAAACAAATTAAACATTAATTAGTAGTTCATGTTCTCCATAAACCGCCACCACCACCACCATCAACTAATTTTATTTGGTACAATATTCCACCACCGCCACCATTATCGTCAAAACGAAATTAAAAAAAGAAGAAAGAGACAAACCACCTCCGCCACCACCATCGTTTTTATCTTGTCCTCCTCTTATCGAAACTTCATGTTATCTTTTACCTGTTAACCAACATCATTAGAGATCAAAAATACATAATAAGAGCTAGGTTTTTCTTTGTTTTTGATTAGATCTGAAATTGGTAGACGAAACTTACCTGTCTAGTCGTTTTTGAAGATGAATTCTTCAAATTATTTTTTGTTGTATTGAATCACAGAAGGTAGAGAAACGATGGTGATGACGGTGGAGAAACGGTAGCGGTCGCGACGGTAGAGAAATGGTGGTGGTGGTGGTTGTTGAAAGAGGCGGAGATGGAGAAAAAGAGAGTTCCAGATCTGAAAATGAGAAGGAACTAATTGTTTCCTTCAAACGGTGGTGAAGTTAATGGGGGTGGGGGTGGTAACCGTGACGATGGTGATTTTGTAGATGGTGGTGGATAAAATAGGAGGAAAGGGAGAAGAGAGATTGTGAAATTGTAAATCTGAATCTGAAGAAGAAATGTTTCGTTTTCTTCTGAGGAACCTTGGGCAATTTTGGGATTACGAATATATTCAATTTTGGAGGATTTAAAATTTAACCCTGCAAGGGTGATTGCGAAGGCCCATCAAAAGGAGGGGTGATTGTTCAATTTCCTCAAAGAATATCCCCCCATGTAACTAATCTTGATTCTCGTAAGATTTGTTAAATATTTGTTAAGTCAAAGATGACTAGATGCAAGTCGTACCAATTACTGGTAAACTTAGGACTTTGCGATAAGATAGAGATTTAAGCGATAACCTTGAATATCTCTTTAAGATTTGGTCTAAGGATTGAGCCGGGCAATCGCCATTTAAACCAATAAGATAAACCTAAGGGTTGAGCTAGCAACCGCCATTTAGATAAGATAAGATAAGTCTAAGGATTGAGCTATGCAATCGCCAATTAGACTGAGAGGATTTCAGCAACTCTCTGTGGCAATAGTCAAATAAATACGACTTTCGATTTGCCATAAATATGAGAAATTGGCTTGTGGCATGTAATGCACCAATTCTCTGAGTAATGAAGACATATGAATGTCCAAAATAATACAAGTCATAGCCATGAGCCATGATTAAGAATTATAGCACTGATTCATAGAAGCAAGTCCATAATCAGGAAAAACAGACGAATGATGCTATCACAGCGTAGCCATCATCAAGAATGCATAAGCATTGCCAATATAAGACCTAAAGATAGGCCACAATAATTATAATAAGCCATGTTACATGGCATAATAATCTTATTGGGAAGTTAGGCATAGGGCGCAAAAGATAAGCCATAACATTTATGTTATTTTCGGATTTCTGAACAGCTTGCATGTTATCCATTCATAAAATCGCCCAGGCCAGCCTATATTTGATAAAATTCCGAATTTTTAGTATGTTATAGGAAACTCACAGAGACAAAAACTTTCGTGAAGGAAGCGCCTCCTAATTCTTCACAGATTGGGCTGTAAAAATCGCCCAATGAAGAAATACGTGAGCTGCCAGATTTCCGAACTCGATTAGGAAACTAGAGTATTATGGACTAAATAAAATCCATAATCCTCTAGGATTTGGATCAGTGGGACCCATAAATAGAGGGGAGGCTAGAGAAAGATATACTCTAGCTCCAAGGGGGCAATGATAGCCGTGAGAGAGAAGAAGGCCATGGACCTTCATGAGTACAAGCAAGGGAAAACCGTAAGGCCTCCAATGTTTGGCCAAGGCACGACTTTGGGCCTCCAAGATTTGGCCAAGGCATAGCCGTGGAGCTCCAAAATTAGGCCAAAGCAATAGCGTGGGTACCCATAATCAGGCCAAGGAGCTGGCGTGGGCACCCAAGTGCCAAGGCAAGCTAATGACATGGATATCCAAAACTAGGGCAAGCTAATGGCATGGATATCCAAAGCTAAGGCAGGGATTGGCCGTGGGCCTCCAAGGGAATGGGGCGTGAGCATGAGGATAAGGGTTAGGCTTAGGTATTGCCGTGGATAAAGATTAGGCTTAGGTATAGCGTGAAGATAAGGATTAGGCCAAGGCGTGTCCGTGAGGATAAGGATTAGGCCAAGGCGTGGCCGTGAGTGTGAGCGCAAGGAATGGCCATGGGCCTCCAGGGGTTAGGCGAGGCAAAAGATGTGGATACCCAAAGTTAAGCCAAGCTAATGGCGTGGGCATCCAAAGCTAGGCCAAGCCAATGACGTGGGCATCCAAAATCAGGGCAAGCTAATGTCGTGGATACCCAAAGCTAGGCCAAGCTAATGGCGTGGGCATCCAAAACTAGGCCAAGGCATGGCCGTGGATACCCAAAGCTTAGCCAAAGCAATGGCGTGGGCATCCAAGCTTGGCCAAGGAGATGGTCGTGGATACCCACCATCAGGCCAAGGATTGGCCGTGCATATCCAAATGCTAGTGGCGTGAATTGGCCAGGGTTTGGCTCGAGCATGGGCTAGGCTAACGCGCATGCGTAGGTATTTTTACGTATAGGCTAGGGATATGGACCATGCTACTAGGCTAGGGTCGTGAGATATCAAAATACAGCTAATGGTAATTAAATATCTTATCCCTATCATAAAATAAATTCATACCTTATCTCGAGCTATTCCAGGACGCCAGAAATTGATGCGAAATTACTCTTGTGACCTCCTCGCCAAAAACCACCATCAACACCTGTAACCTTGATAACTTGATTACGTTCTTGTCTATTCTACGACATTCTCTTCTGCAATAAGGCCATTCAAGAACTGATACGTTACATACAAGGTTTAAGGAAGCAACATACGGCTGCACACGGTGTTGTAAGACCTAGTTAGCTTCAGTTGGATAAGTCTCTTAAGTGATTTTAAAAGCTAAGGTAGAGACACGTTGGGCATAATTTACTTGGTTTTACTTGTCAGCCCCCACTTGTAAGTAGATTTCTGTATGACCTGAAGCAATCCGAAGGAACTCACTTTATGTATGTTAAACTGAAGAGGACAGTTCGAAACATACAGTTGATAATTGAGGTTGCAAAGCCGGAATTGTTGACATAAGCCTTTAACATTGGTTAAAGTAACTCCTAGGCCTATAAAGGACGTCAGTTAGGGGATTCAAGTGTGCGACGATCTATGGGGGATCTAGAGACGTAAGGAGTGCGACAGTAGCAATTCACTTGGAGGGTTAGAGTTGGTCTCTGCTACATCCCAGACCGAACTCTTATAGTAGGTAGTGTTTGTAGACAGTTAGTACTGTGCGGTATTCAACCTCAGAACCTCGTTAAAAAATCTCTGGTGTCTTGTGTGCTTTACTTTCCGCATTATATCTCTGATTATATAATTAAAGCAAACACAAGAAATACGTTATTTATAACCGTCGAGTTGGTCCATAATCCATCCAGGGGATTTACCAAGACTTGTCTTGAGTTTGGACTGATCACTTGTGATCCCAACTCCGGTTATCAGATTTTGGATATTGATTTTTGAGATCGTCAATATCTTGCCATAAGACTCACGAGCCCAAACGAAAAGTTGGTTGTATTTCGGTACCCCTGCTTTTTCATAAAATACTTACATCCCAATGCGGGAAAAGTATGCCTTGACGTACAAAGAAAGAATGTGTACCGGTTCCCTAAACATGGTTCATGGCTTTGCATTATGGTTCGAAAACTGTCATATTGGGTTCGTGATCACAGTGTGAGTTTGGAGCTCAAAAAACTTCGAAACTCAACATGGTCTGCGAACTCAAAATAATGGTTCG
Organism: Papaver nudicaule; assembly: GCA_023529015.1. Lineage (NCBI taxonomy): Eukaryota > Viridiplantae > Streptophyta > Magnoliopsida > Ranunculales > Papaveraceae > Papaver > Papaver nudicaule. The sequence continues at coordinate 10,414 of JAJJMA010013284.1, read as the reverse complement.
CGAATAAGTTTTCAACTCACGATCTTCTAAACACAATATGTTTTGCAAACTCAAAATAATGGCCCGCAAGCTCAAGTGTATTTTGGAGTTCAGGAACTTCCAATCACAACATGGTTTGCGAACTCAAGCGTGAATTGGAGTTCGGGAACTTCATACACGAATACACTAATTCCTTTGGACTCTTCTCACTTGACCCTAACTTCTTTAGCTAACAACTTTAGTAAACTCCACATTTTGAGTTTACATGGACAAATATCAAATCAGTCAGAGTTGTTATTGCAATCGAGTAATACCTTCAAACCAACTTTTAACCCCATAACAAACATAATGTGATGCTACTCCTATATGTTGAGGTTCTTCCCCTCTTGGTCTTTACATGCCTCATTTGTTATACTTGATGATAAATGCAAAAATTGATATCCTCATTCACCAACCCCCTCCCAAACATTCATTATTCTACTATCCTTCGTAACTCGGTTTCTTCAACATGAAAAGATTGAGGTACAATTATCTCCTAAATTCCACAATCACATTCCCCAAAAAGATATAACAATTAAGCACAAGTTCAATAAGAACTCTCGCCCATGTGATCTCATTCTCAAAATAAAACAACAAAACACAACTTTTACAAAGAAAAAGATTTTTATTTTAGAATCTATCAAATTTACAAGTGGATTTAGTAATCCTCCATCATAATTTCTCCTCTTGAGACGTTCAACTTAAGAGTCACAAGAATTATTTTTGATAAACATTATAATTCGACAACGAGAAAAAAAAAAGGCAAGTTATCACAATTTCATGGTAAGTAATACATCAAAATGATAATCAAGAAGATAAAATATTGCAATCATCACCGATAAAGAGATTTATCTAAATAAACTTCATTGATATTGATAAGTTAGAAGACATGAAAGTATTTAATGCAAGCAAAACTAAAAACCATTGATAAACTACTTCGAACGTAATTTTACCCAGAAGAAAAAGAAGACAAAGTCTTGAAATTTTTTAACTAAACATAAAAAAAATAAAAAAAAAATATCATAAACTCCATCGTTATCCCTTGGGATATGGTTTGTTGAATCATCAGTGGTATCCAAATCCATGTATTTATTTTCAACAAAACCGAAAGATTTTTCAGGAAAAAACCTCATCATTAAGAAGTTGATTGACTTAAAGTTTCATGAGACCGAGGTTAACAGACACCTCTTCCAAGTCAGTTCTTAATAAGTCTTGATTTCTTATACCAACAACAATTTGAACCTTCACAACTTCAAAATTTGTTAAAAGATACAATGGATTTGCACTGTTAATTGCAGAATCCCTAACCAAAATTACAATAATACAATTGTATAATAAAAATCTTTTTCGTTTTCTAGTTATTATTTATTTACATGAAAATAATAGTAAATAATTCAGGAAAAACAATTAATCAATTACTTTGTTTATTATATATTCAATTAGATTATTTATTCAGATATCTATACATTAATATTGCGTTTTCAAAGACTTTTCGACATGGTCAGCGAGAGTTATTTCATAGTTGGTAAATACTCATCTAAGGCTGTAGCATGGTCAGCGGGAGTAATTTCAGTTTCCAAATTACTGCTCTCCAGCATACTGAACAATCTGCGAACACAAGATAAGAATACACAAGCTAAGAATTTATATGTACAAGAATACACAAGCTCTGCACCTCAAGTAATAATACTCATGTATATGAATTTAAATGTACCTCGGTTTTGCCCAATCTTGCAACAAGATTTAGAACTGTTAACCCATCATTGTCCTTCAAGTTGATAACAACATCTATTTTTGAAGTCCTTGTAAGTGCTAACTTATCTACCAATAGTTCGAAGGTCTCAAAGCTACTGTTACTTTTAAGACAAAAATGAAGAGTACTTTCTCCATTGACATCATTCTTGAGGCTGAATGCTTGGGGTAGTCTTTCCTTCAATAGTAATTCCATGACATCGATACGATCGTTCATCGCTGCAAAATGTAAAGGTGTTCTTTGAGATGCATCTTTAAATGTTGGAGCATCAGTATTGGCATTCAGTAACAACTCAACCATCTCAAGACTTCCTCTTCCGCCACATGTTAGTCTTTGAAAGGTCTCAACAATCCATCTTCAAACTTTTCATATTTATTGACGAAACTAATTTATATAGCTAAGAAAACAAACTCCATTTACTATCATAAAATTAGCATGGTTCTTCCGTCAAGTGTATGGGAGATTCATGAAATTTATGAGTTCCTAAAGCTTACCGCGAACATATACACCACAATAGAGGCAATAAACTTATTATATCGACACGTCCATATATTTGAAAAACATGCCTAGTTGAAAGGCTAAAAGAAAGTGTATGACACACGTGTGACACTTAACCCTTAAGTGGATGGATTGCCAAAAGCACTTAAACTTTAGAGGCTAAAAAATAAATTTTATTTACGGTAGTGGCCGTCCATAATATGAATTATATTATGAGTGAGTAGATAAAATAAAACTATTTTCTATCTAGGGTTAAAAGATACGAATGGATCCATAGAACGCATGCGTAGATAAATTACCCTTTTTTATGTTTTTTTTTTTTTTTTTTTTTTTTTTTGTTATTGTTATAGTGCAATTGAGCTTGAGGGTTTTATTAGGTTTCCTCACAAGTGTATATGGAATCATAACACTTTTTAAGTTAAATGTAAGCTTTAGATGAAGTCAAGTGTCTCTTATTCAACTGGTCATTTGGCACTAAGATTTTCGACAACATTCCTCTTAGTTTGGTGTTAAGCAATAATAGTAGAACCTTAAGCTCAAATAGTGTTGTTTCTTTTATCTATCAGTATTTTCGATTGTTAGTTTTCATTGGCTAGTTTGTACATCACCGCCTGAACATGCTTACTAAATTCGCCTTCATTAGGTAAGACTTAAGATGTATGGTACGAGACAAAATACTTTGGAAACCCTTAAAGAATTTAAAAAGACTAAAGAACAAATGAAGGAGACATATTATAATTCAAACAGACGTTCATTAGTTATCTAAAGGCACATACAATTTTTCTTTCAAAGAAACATAACATAAAGCTTATGCCTGTGACTTTAGTGTGAGAAACTTGATCATTAAAGATGATCAAAACGTCGAAGATAAAACCAACAAGACTTGTCTCTGCATAGTTTTCGAAAAATCCAAGATGAAGGCTTGAAAAGTGAAAACAAGTATTATGTTTTGGCACTTCTCTACTATCTCTTAAGTAGACGATTCTAATTACAAGCCAAAATCACTCGATTTGGATATAAAAGAAAGAAGTTGTGAGCGAAACAATGTAAGCGTTTGCCTCTATTATAGTACTTTCTTAAAAAATGATTAGTTGTTCATAAATGAATTACCTAATCGAAATTAACAATGGGAATATGATTTCTTTCATGTTTAGATTGTTTCCTTCCATACTAAAAAAGTAGATCTCCCATGTGACTTACTTAGTCATCTTTGACTGTTAGAGTTGTTATAACACGATCACGGTTCTACCTAGCTGTTATCATCTTGAATTATCAAGTGTATGTACATGAAGCAAGCTAGTGACAATCTTTTAAAGCTATTGTTTTCATTATGCTAACTTAGGAAAAGATTAATATTTGAGATTCATTTTCATATTTTGCCCTTAGCATATGAGTATTTGTATGTTTTCCTTATTAGGATGCATATAAGTAGTTACTTATTTAGCAAAGTACAACTTGCGAATAGCTAAATATGGTAGTAAACCTAGTGGGATTTCTAAAATATTAAAATGGTGTAGATCATAGATTATCTTCATTAATGACAAACTTGAATGAGAATAAGTTATTTGTGCAAAGAATATCAAGTATAAAGGTGTGTTCAGAAATTGGCATTTAAGTGAAAAATATATTTTTTGGAATATTCTTTATCTAATTACTATGCTAAGTAATTGGATTTTAGATTATTCTCACTCATTAGAATAATTTTCTTAATTGCAAATGTGTTAATAGTGTCAACATAATCTAGAAAATATAACCGGAAGATATCTTCGAATATATTCTTCTATTAAAAAGCATGAAAAAAAATACTAGCTTTAAATATAGTTTATACTCTTTAGGCAAAAGTAAGTACAAGTTCTCACAAGGAAACACCTATTATAATCTACGAAGGAAGACATGACGAAGTTCTCGATTCTAGCAAATTATCTTGATCTTCATTCATAGGCATAGGAGCATAGCTGTTCTTGTTGTTTTACAAGATCTTCTTGAACTTGAAGAGTTTTTGTAAACACCTCCGCAAGGGATCTCACTTCTCTTTTTGTTTCATTGCATTGCTTGAGAATAGATGTGATCCTTTGACTTTTCTGGGAATGAGACTCAGCTTTTCCAGATTCATTTTTCTTTGTCTTCTTAAACCAAGGTTTATTTCCTTTGTTAACAGATGGTTTCAAATGATCATTTTGATTTCATGGTTCCTTGATAGGAATGCTGATATCAAGAGGTTTTCCCATGTCCATTGAAGAGTTTGATTGGAGTTATGAGAGAATTTCTTATTTCTTTATAAACAAATCTCCAGGGAGTTTTCGAATTAACAAAGACTCTTAGCACCAATATGATAAGGTTTAAGACTTATCTTATAAATGAACGGTTTTTGAACCGTTCCAGTTCACGAACACGAATAACTGCATGCACATTCATTAATAAGAGTTTATATTAATGTTAAATCGTTGATGTGTCCCAATATTTTGATAGTCTATCTGAATCAATTTTTGCCCTCTTTGGGCAGACAACTATGACCACTAAAGGTGAAAAGAATCATAACATCTTTGTCGAGAATGTCCTAATGGAGCAGAAAATCAACATGAGTTTGTTGTCCATTTTCAAGATGGAGGTTATAATTGAAGAGTTATAAATTTCTGGACATATATACGAACAAATTCGCAAACAAAATGCACTTAAAACGTCCATGAGAAATTCTGTCAGTCCTGGAACGCAGACCAAAAGTGGAGCCGGATTTGTTCTGCAGCATGCGAACCGAGACAATTTTGTACCAAATCTGTTTGTGTGGAGGGTAAAACCCCTCGGGACACGTGTCAGAGATCCAAGAAGCAAGACCACACCAAAGGAAGAAGTAGCGAAGCTTCGGGATCAAACCAAAGAAAGATGAGACCGAGGACACCAAGTAAAGAATTAGAAGAAAGGGATTCAGACCCTGCCTCAAAGGACCGAAGCCCCAGAACCATCTTCGGAGTACCGCCGAAGGAACCGCCTTACTCGACAAGGACTGACACCACCACGATTGAGTCAATTGTCTTATTAGTTGTAAACCACCCAAGCTCGGCCTATATAAGGCGAGCTTGGAAAACATTGTAAGGGTTGGATTTTTGGTGTAACCTAAGTGGCGAGAGAGGGATTAGGTTTGTATCTCCTCTAGCTCCTTAGGATCATATCCATGTAGTAGTAAAACAGAAATATAACACACTTTACACTTTATCTTTCGATTAATGGGTCATTTACATGTCTTCGGTATTGTTCTTGAGGTCTTCGTACCTTGAGTAATGTTAAGTAATTGTGTGTGTGAGTTCGAGATCTGACGGCTATAAAACATGATGCACCTATGCAGATTTTATACTCATACAGTTTGACGCTAGAAACAGGGATTGATTAAAACAACTTAGGGTGTGCCTGTGAATTTTCGGGTTTTCAAATTTTTCATAAACTTTCTCATTTTTTGGATTTTCAAAACTTGTTCTTTAAAAACGCTCCAATACCTTAAACGTCTAAAGATCCTTAAAAACTTTTGCATGTTCAAGGGTTTTACGAGCAAATCATCAAATGGTCAGATCAACGTCAAAGGGTTTCAAACCTTGACATGATGAAATCCATTTCAAGCATGATAATTTACTTTCATAATATATGTCTTAAAATTAGGACCAGCTATGAGAAAACGATTGTGAAAATCTTTAGACTTGCTTTTAGGGTTTGCAAGATCTCTGATATACTTAGAAATAAAACTTTACGAAGGAATCGTTGAAAAAGATAGTTTGGCTAAAAGACAAAATATATAGTTAGGGATGTATCTAAAAGAACGAATACGACTTACGCTAAAAACTCGCACGATAAAAACCGTTGCAACGTACAGACCTACATGGCAGACATAGTACACTGCAGCAGCCGCCTTGGACCTCACGGGTTTTTTTGTCTTCTGATAGGTCACAACCAGAATGGCTTCGAAATCTGATCAGGCTCCGAAGCAACGAGTGGGATCTTCGAGGCAAGGGACCGGCTCCTCGAGGCATCATTACACCAGATTTTCGACAAGTAAGGGGTTGACACCCGAGGTAGCGGCAAGCACAGTCCAACACAGAGAACAAGTAAACGAAGACGAAGTCCATATAGAGGACTTAGGCCCAGAGGGAGAAGGATTCCCAGAGGCTGACGAGCTACCTCAACAGCAAGTGCAAGAAGAAGATGGAGAAAATGATGAAGATGAAGATGAAGATGAAGTGGTTGTTCCTAGCAAAGACACACCTTCACACCAACCAACCGAAGAAGATACGACGAGAGCTGTAAGGTTCAGAAAGTTAGTCTTGAAAAACAGAAAGATAAAAAAGTTAAAAAAGCAGCTAGCCGAGGCAAATAAAAAGGTGGCAGAAAAATCATCATCAAACTACAAAGGTAACAGCGAAGGACACTCTCGTCCAAACAATGTATCTCAATCAAAAGGACACTCTGCATACATCAAGACCAAGGGCGCCAGCCAAGGCCATGGAATCACAATATCAAGTAAAAGGACCGAACCGGGTATACACCCGAAGGAAAGAAACGTACAGATATTCAGCGAAGATAACCAAACAAAGAAAGACGCCGAAGCTAGGGCACTACAGCAAGTAATGTTGGACCAGATCAAGACGCTCCGAGCAGTACTCTTCGACAACAGGATCCAATCAAGCGACAGGATTAAACTCACGCAAGCAATGAATGATGTCAACCGCTCACCCCTAAGCCCAGAAATCCTCTCCAAGGCGATTCCTATACAGTGCACTATGCCCACCTTCACATCAATCTTTGACGGCTCAGGAGACCCGACCTTGCATATCAAAATGTACCTCCGAGTCTTTTTAGCTTACGCTGATAGAGACGAAGTGCTCTGTAAATATTTCCCTTCCAGCTTGAAGGGAGAAGCCCTCGCTTGGTATGACAACCTCACAGCCAGCTCGATCTCGTTCTTCGAGGAGCTGTCCAAAGTCTTCATACTACACTTCTTATACAACAACTCCTCCAAGCCAGGAGTGGAAAAATTATTCAGCATCAGGGTGCGACCAGGAGAGTCTACCAAGAGTCTGACAGACAGATGGACTGAACAATGCGTAGAGGTGGGGAACGACGCTACATAAAAGGACAAAGTACGAGCATTCCTCAACGCTCTTGATAAAAACCATCCTTTGTATGATAGGCTCTTCTCCAAGAACCTCGAAACGCTGCAAGATCTCCGAAAATATCAGAAGGAGCGAATTACCTTGGAAGAAATTAAAGAACAAGCAACCTTGGGGAAGGAAACCAATTTGAAACAAGTCCACTCAATAAACAATTTATCGCTCGAAGAACGAAGTCAAACAATGAATACCCAACCTGGGGATCCGTCGAAGCGAGAAAGACAAGAGGATAATGGTCGCTATGGAAACGAAGGCAAATTCGGAGATGGCAAATATCACGACAATAGAAAATACAATGATAACAGAGGAAACAACTCTCGAGGAGAATTTGAAGGAGGCAGCAGCCAGCAAGGGCAAGGAAACAGAAAATTTGGGACAACTAAGCCAGGATTCCCCGCCTTTCAAGATAGAAAGCTCCCGAAGCTTTGCTTGCCCATCGAGGATGCTCTTCGGACTATCGAGCAGTCCGAATTTGCTAGCGAAATAAGATATCCCAGAAGCAGAGGTAATCAACCAAAGCACACGAAGAACTCAAGAGATTACTGTCAGTTTCACAAATTCTACGGGCACACAACAGAAGATTGCGTTACGGCGCAAGACCAAATTTATTTCTTCATCACCAGGGAAAAATTCAAGCACCTCCTAGAGCTCCCGAAGCCACCACCGAATCAGCTACAGTTGAAAGAAGAGCCAAAGCACGAAGCGTACGTGATCACAATCGATAGGGACATCCCTAGGTTCGGTGTTTGTAATTCCATCGTACATACAAAAGGCCTCGAGGGGATCCAGACAGACCGAATCCATAAGAGGGATTTTGAAGGAAAGGAAATACTCAGTGTAGTCACGAAGAATTATCTAGAAGAATGGCAAAAGCAACCCGTATTCTTTTCTGCAGCAGACATCCCCAACGAGGGAAGAACACACAACGACCCTTTGGTCATCACCCTCCAAATGGGAAAAATAGCGATGCCAAGAATACTCGTGGACCCTGAGAGTTCTGTCGATATACTTTTTGGACAAACATATGATAAGATGATGGGAAAGAAAGCTGCTTTGGTGCCCTCATCGTATAACATATTCGGATTTAATGGAAAACCATCGACACCTCGGGGGGAGCTAATGTTAACAATTCATGTGGGCAGACAAAAGCAACCAACATTATTTTGTGTAGTTGACATAGATTCTCCCTATAACGCTATCGTGGAAAGGCCATGGTTGCATGGCATCATGGGAGTACCCTCAACCTTGCATCAAAAGATCAGGTTTCCAACTCCACAGGGGATCGCGGAAATATCAGGCGACCCCTCCGAAGCTCGTGCCTGCAACGGAATAGACATTCATGCCAAAGAAGGTAGCAAAGAATGCTCGGGGCAAGCTAAGCAACCAAGAATCACAGATGAAAGTATAAAAAAATTCATAGCTAAAACAGAAGCAAGAATGGCAAGCCCTGCGAACAGCGAACAAGGCACCAGGCCAGGCAACAGCAAAAAGGACCAACGTCCCGACAATAGAGAGCAGTTCCTCGTAGCAACAGGCTGCCTCTAGACTCCGAAGGCACAATCGAGCGAACCTAGCGGAGGCAGGAACACTCACCAAGAACCTTTTTGGGCAGGACCATTTGTCATAGAAAAGCAACTTGGGAGTGACACATACAGCTTGATCAATCTCGAAGGCCAGAAGTTAAAAACCCCAGTGGAAGGGAAGCATATGAAACACCTCGCCTAGAAAGCAACTTTTTATGTAAGCAACACTCGCGGAAAGATTGAATAAATGAAAATCGCACCCTTTGATGCAACTTCTTCCAAAATCAAATTCCAGATCCTGCCAGGGCGGGTAAAAAATCCCACCTGGCTAGGCATAATTGCAAAGGCTTTAACGCCACAAATAAACTGGCCATGACGCCATATCTCCCTTAGTGCCTCGTCGCAAAATAAAAAGGCTTTAACGCCAAGGCAGAAAACGCCAAAAATAAAAAGGCTGTAACGCCAAGGCAAAAAACGCCAAAAAATAAAAAGACCTCGAACAGCAGGCACATAGCTGATGACCATATAAATCGTAAGGGCCCTACGAGTTATATGGCACAGTCCTCTACCCACAAGACACCCCGTTAGCGGTGGGCGCCTTGAATCAAAGCTACATAAGCTGATGATACATTCGTGCCCACTACCAAACGACCACGAGGACCTCACTTTCTGAGGCGTCGAGGGGACGATAAATGGGACTAACATCTACCTATAGAGGAAGATGGAACCCTGAGGCAGCTAATTAGCTTGCATTTACGGAAAATGGCAAGCGAGTTATGCAGCCGAGGGACCTCCTCTGAAAAATAAAAACCGCCTTGAGGAGGGGCATCAAAAGAAAAGAGTGGAGAAACAAACAAACGAATCCTTTATATATATGATTAGTACAGAACAAGAAAAGCAACAACAAAAAATATATATATATAAACAAATGATTCGGAAGAACGCAACCAAAAGAGGCAGAACAGAACTGCTACTAAGCATTTGAAAAACCTTCGTCAAGCACAAGGGGAGGCATCGTCAAAAATCTTCATTTCCTCCATAAGATCTTTGTCAACTCGGATATCATCTTCGTACGTTCGAAATCAGGAGTGGTCTTGCCTCGAAGGAGTAATTTCCAACACAGTCGCAGTTTCCTCCTCACTTTCCTCTTCACTGTAATCCGCAACAGACTCTTGAAATAAATAGTGACTCTCCTTATCAAAGACAATAACTGGGGCTTTGCCAGTACACCCCTCAGTGGAACCCTCATGACTTCGGGAAATATTATCCACCATACTGATAGTTTTCACCCCAGCACCATCCGCGAGATCATTTTTTGAACCCTCGGTACCGTCTCTAGGACACTCCTCGGGACCATGTTCGGACACCCTTGGAGTCCTCCTCGGCACCACCACCAGGACTCCCCGAATGTCCGCCTTTGGAATCATCATCATCATCATCATCATCATCATCATCATCATCATCATCAT
>JAJJMA010013268.1:0-17557 GCA_023529015.1 Papaver nudicaule | reverse complement strand
AAACTTTATTTGAGAACGAACCCGACGCAGAAATCAATCCGTCCACTAATTCGGCCTGTAATCAGTCTACAGAAGCCAATATGCGTCTCAGGTACTAATTCTGAACAAACCCCATGTTTCCTATCATGTTTTCATTGTTTTTTAGGTTAGAATCATCGATTTGGGTTTTTTTTTTTTCGCCTCAGTGATTTTTACGGTTTGGTTTTCATATGAAACCTAGGCGTAAACAAGTTTTTACGCCTTGAGATTCTTCATAAATTAAGGCGTAACATGTTTACGCCTTGCAATCAAGCCGTAAAAAAAACCCTAGTTTTGCCCTAGCATGTATTACGCCTATAAAACCAAGGCGTAAAATTTTTTGAATGTGCTCACAAAAATCTACACCGTAAACATCAAAACCAAACCGTAAACATAGGTTTAGGGCGTAGAAACAAGAAACTAGGCGTAAAGTTCTCCTTAAATTTTTTGCCAAGTTAATTTTACGCCTTCGTATACCAGGGCGTAAAACATTGGTTCGTCTTTTTAGTTTGGAATGTGCTCACAAATATCTACACCGTAAACATCAAAACCAAACCGTAAATATCGGTTTAGGGCGTAAAAACAAGAAACTAGGCGTAAAGTTTTTTTACGCCTTGGTTTGAATCCCTGAACCAAGGCGTAATTTCCTACTGTGACCTTTTTTTTTGTAAACCAATTTTTACGCCTTGGTGAACTGGGGCGTAATTTACTCAACCAAGGCGTAAACTGTGTAATTGAGGCGTAAATAATTCTGTCTCTCATTTAGTTTAGCTCAATGGTTGGTTGTTTATTTGTGTTGTTTGTGTATGTGTTTAGGGAACAAGATAAACAGAAGAAGAAGAGAGGAGATGATCTTCCTGATGTTACGCCTCCCCAACCTCGTGGTACTAAGCATCTAGGTGTTGAAAAGAGAGGTAAAACAAAGACTCCCCAACAATCAACACTACCTCAAAGTGATGGACAAAATGAGAATGAGATTGTTGAAGAAGAATCAATTCCAATCCAAGAGAATGAGATTGAACAAGAACCCAACCAATCTGAAGAGGAGAGTGGCGAATCAGAAGAAAAAGAATCAGAAGAAGAAGAAGAAGAAGAAGAAGAAGAAGAAGAAGAAGAAGAATCAGCTGAAGAAGAAACAATTGTTGAGGTGGTTCCACCCCTTTCTCAAGAACAACCCACTCAACCTCTTGGTCTACCTTCTACAGAACCAAGACTTGAGAGGAAAGCTACAAAGCCTCGGCAAAAAGCACCAGAACCCAAAGGCAAGCACATTCCGGCTCCTAATGATGAAACGTTCTGGTTGCCCAAACCTCCTAGGGGAATAAACCATTGGGGAGAAGTGTAAATAGGGTAATGTTCTCAATCCGATCCGAGTCACAGAGGTAGCAAATCCGATTTTATCCCATCTCTCCTTCTCTCTCAAATGTGTAGTCTCCTCTTTCTCTCTCCAAAAAGTCCTCCTTTAATGGTTCTCTTAAGATCCTATTTATAGAGACTCCCTTTCATCCTTGGGTTGCCATGTGTCCTCTTGGTTACTTATTAACATAATTGCCACTCCTTACTTCTTAAACATCCAAAATGCCTAGACCCAAGCCCAACTAGATGGACTCAATTAAGTATGTATCAAGCCCATTAGGTCCTAATGAACTTGGGTCATCCACATTAGTCCCCTGACGGTTCGGGCGGGCAGAGCATGCCGGGTCGACCGTCACCCATGGATACCCAAGTCCCCTAGCCGTCGCCCACGTTCACTCCCATAACTGTCGAGATCATGCATGGCCTACGTGGCGGCGTACGTTCAGGTCTGTTGGGATCGTGGTCTATGTGGCGAGCGGTTACTCTTTTCCTTGTCATATAAATACTCTTTTACCTCCTGCCTTCTTTAGTCAATCTTCCTTGGTTGAAATTCTTCTCCTTCTCTTCTTTTATTACCATGAGAGATCATGACGAGCCATTACAAGACGACACGCTCGCTCCTAATTACGAGGAGGAGGTTAATCCTGAAACCGCGCTAGAGGGAGAGGGCGCTCCTACTCCTAATCTCGATGTCTTTCCCCCTGCTGATCGGGAAGATGGCTTATTTTCTAAGGATCTATTTGTACGAAGCGTTGCTCTTCAGAGCGCTTTTGTTCCTCTTCCTGGTGCCGAATACCCAGATGATTTCTTCAATCAGCGCCTCCTGAATCGACTACCGCCGCAGTTACCAGCCGACCCGAAGTGGCTGTTAAAGCCAGATAACGCTGAATGGTCATTTCTTCCCTATGAGCAGGTTCCCCGACTAGCTATAAATCGCGGCGATTATGAGCTTCCCAACATTGTTTACAAATCCACGGCGAAGTCTCAAGATGGTTGGTCACCGTGGGTCGACTTCATCGAGGGCCACGAGTCACATGCTCACGTATTAAGGAAAATCGGCGTTCTCGACGCCATCAAAGCGTCCAAATGTCGTTCTTGCAATCGCAGCAGCATTGATCTGACCAAGCTGGTCACGCGCTGGATTTCCCTGTTTCACACTTTTCTTTTCGCTCGGGGGGAGGCGACCATTACTCTTGAGGACGTGATTGCCTTCACTCTGTTGCCCGTTCACGGCACTTGTTATTGGCATCAGTCCGCCGTTGCAGGGTGCATGCGTGAGAAAGATTGGGATTTGGTGGCTATCCTGAAGAAGTCCAAGGAGCTCGCGAGAGATGTTCCAGTTGATTGGGCCGGAGAGAACCCAGAGAAAGGTAAGGAACTCGAATGTGCTCAAGACGACGATGTGGAAGGAGGCGAGGAACATGAAGGCGCTCGGGGTATATACGTTTTTTTTTCTTTTTTAGCTCGTCTTCTACCCTTTCCTTGCCCTACACGAGTGTTTATTTCTCGCAACTAATCCTCTTTTTATACCTTCTAGGTGAGGGTGATGGTGAAGCGACTACTTCAAACAAGTCGAAAAAGAGGCGCTCTTCTTATCCATTATTCGTGAAGTATTGGGCGCCGAAGATGGTGGAAGGTCGGCTTAAATGTCCGGACTATGGCGAGGATTCGGAAAGAGCGCAACTAGCAGCGTTTCTCCTCTTCTGGTTGAGTCACGATGTCTTTGAATTTAGCCCAGGGGACACAATCAAAGAGGAGCTTATGCCCATGGCCGTTTTGATGGCGCGTGGCGTATCTTTCCCTCCGGCTCCTATGTTCTTGGGTGGGCTTTACCACCACTTAGACCTGCTCGTGATCGATATCCAGAGAGCCGCTGATGTGCATACGGTCGAGACCTTCGTGCCTGCCAGTTTCCTTCAGATGTGGTCTTGGGACCGGTTTCCAGGGTTTAGCCCGCCAGCACCGACGCTTACCCTTCAAGGCATCGAAGAACGGGTTGACAAGAATGGGGAAACTTACCAGGATCCTATGGTGTATTCTTACCCCCGTGCCCGCCTTTTCAGATGAAAGTCGCCCAAATCTCTTGACAGTATTTCCCATCATATGGATATTGAGACTAAATTTTGCTTTTCTCCGTACACTGATGGTCGCGTCGGGCCTGTTCCTTATACCTTTTATTCGAATGAGGAGGAAATCCTTGATTCTCGAAAGGTGAGGCAGGGGAGTGAAGTGGATTTCATTTTATCAGTCACTTCTGGCTACCTTCCTGGGTTTTGTGGAGGCGCGTTTTCTATCGAGGCTTATAACTTCGATCGAGTTGTCCGCCAAGCAGGTTTTGATCAGGGGGTTCCTCCGCCGCCCTTACCTCTTCTTATCCTAAACGACGCCTCGATTGAGGTCTGTTACGATAGATTTGTCTACTCTGAGGGAGGTGCACTTCGCTGTCGTCCACTCCCCTTTACCATCCGTTATCCAAAGCCTGCTTGAAAAACCCTTCGTGTTTCCGCTGATTGGTTTCATTACTGGAACGAGCTTTTGACTCGTGTGATGAATTTTCTGATCACTGCCCGTGTTGTCTATCCCGCGCCGGATAAAGACGAACTTTGCGAGATGCACTGTGCTGGTCGATTTGTGCTTGAGAAGAGTGTAGCAGAGCCTCTGAGGTTAGTTCCTGGGAACAAGGGTCGGGCTCGGATTTCTTCTGAGACAGCTTGGGGTCCTTTTCCTTTAGATCCCGATGCGGCTGTAAAGCTCAAGCCAAAGAGAAGGCCCCCCCATTCCTCCCCAAAACCTGCTGGCGGTCAAGGACGATCGCGGACGACTCGAGTCCCCAAGCCATCCCCTTCAGCGCCCGGCGCTGTGATGGACAGAGACAGTTTGGTAAGTGACCATTCTTTTGGTATATCGATTTGGTATTTTGTGTTCGTGTTTCCCAGATATTTTGTTTTACTTAAATTTCTGCTTGCCCGTAGCCTGACGGCGCTCATGATCCAGGACCGCGTAAGCGGTCTCTGGAGGAATGGTTTAACATGCCCGAGTGTGAGTGGCGTGAGAAGGCCTTGATTGATAAACGAAACTGGGAAGCAGGCATAGTTCCCGTTCCTCGGTGTATATCGTCCCCTTCTAACAAGTCTTATACTAAACAGGCGCGTCCCTCGGTCTCCACAAAAAGAAAACGTGTCGCTTCCGTGCAAACTCCTACTCGTTCGAGTAACCCTGGGTTTGTTCAGGAATTCAAACGTCGTAATCAGAGCGCCGGTCCCAAACCGGGTGATGTTATGAAGATGACGCGTTTACATCCCTTAGTTTGTTCCGTTAAGCGTGGTCATGTTAATTCCTTGGATTCTCCGACTGCCATTTTGGAATCCTTCAGCTCATCGATGTCAGGGAGAGAACACCGAGTGGGCCCATCTTCTCCTGACTTTGTACTATCTGATCCAGGTATGCATTAAATTTTACACGTGGAGCGCATTTACTCCCTTTATTAGGCAAGAGGAAAAATTTTTATTCTATATAAAGGCTCTAGTATCTGTTTCATTCTTCAACGAAATAAGAGAGAATTTGAACCTGTGTATGTTTTACCCTAGGTTCATTCGACGGGGATTACTCTGACGAGCAAGCAGGTGATATTGACGTTGACGAGGAAGCGACCTCAGCGCCTATTGAGCAGGTGAGTCATGCCAATTATTTTATCCGCTCCCCCTCCCTCTTTTTTTTTTTACTAACCTTACTATTGCCCTTATTTATTTTGATAGGAAGGGGATATGGGAAAACGTGTGAACAAGGAAACTGACAGCGCGAGTAGTGAGAAGCGCCTGAGGAACTCTTTGCCTCCTAGAAATGACAAAATTGTCAATCGGCCCTCGGCTTCAGCGATATTAGGTTCACCTGCCGCTACTGTGACTCGTTCTCCAGCCGTTAATACATCCCGCTCCTCTTCTGTTAAGACGACTCGTAACGCTGCTGTTCTCCCCTTGTTCGAACGAGTTTTCGATCGGGCGGATATCGGTTTTGAGGACGAGGCTTTTGAGCTCATTCACGGGTTTTGGGTTCCTTCCGTGCACGCGGGCACTTTTACTAAAATTCTGAAACGTCATGACCATATCGTGCCCTCGAACATGGCAGGCAGTCTCGGTGCATCGGTGCAAGTGAAAATGGTCCGTGACCTACTAGTTGCGGCGGCTGGTCTCTATGGCGCTGAGCAGGACCCTCCTTCTGAGAGTCGGATGACGAAATGGGAGAGAGATCTTTCTGTTGCAGAGTATATGCAATTCAACGTTACTTGGCTACGAGAGCTGTTAAGGAAGGTGAGAACTAAGCCTGACCCCAGAGCCTTAAAGCTATCTGCTAGGATTGAGCAGCTGATCCATGAGAGGGAGCGGTTGACTACCGAGGTTGAAGCTAAAACCGTGGAACAGAAGAAGATCGCCCTGGAGTTCAGTAGTGTTACCGATGCCCTTGGCGGATTGGAGCAGGAGGCCGCGCAGGTGGATCAGGAGCTAGAGATGAAGCGAAAGGAGCTGGCTGATCTGGAGGCTGAAATATGAATTCTTTTCTCCCCCCCCCCCCTTTTTTTTAGCGAGTGGGGATATTATTGTCTTTGAATTTTGAATGTTGGTTTTCTTGTTTGAACATTTATTTCTTGTATTTAATGATGGATTCTATTTAAATAGCTGGAGTATGGGTATTTTGTTTGCATCCTTTTATTTTATTCTGCAGGTATTTGTGTATATGGCGCTATCTCGTGAAGAGGTTGGGAATGAGATTCAACGTTTGCGAAGGGCGAGCTTCGTGCTGTCTATAATAGTTACCTACTTTGGGAAGTTGTCAGATGACTCTTGTCTTGAGTTTGCTGAAGTGAGCTCCTTGGTGGAAAGGGTGAGACTATCGGGGCACGAGCCTGATAAAGTTTCCTTGGAGCGCCTTCGAAGCTATAGGGCGCGTCGAGTGTTCTCTACTTTGAGTTTATATGACAGTTCTCGGGCTCTGCGCATAATAAATGCATCATTAGCCCATGACTTTGTTTTGTTTCGTACGTTTCGGAGTCGAAGTGTCTAGAAGGGATATTTTCGGTCAAGGGAGCCGTCTTTTCGATTCCCGTGTCGTAATAAATGTACCCCTGGACTGTTAACTCTTGAGGATGTCTATATATATGTGTTCTATCATCTTTTTCATTTCATTTTTCTCGTGTGTTTGTTTTTTTTTTTTTTTGTTTTATTTAAGTAATTTCCGATGGCATTTCGCCTACGCGGCTATTTTGTATCTTTGTCCTCAGCGCCATCACTGTCTACTCCTTTAGATTTAGAGCAAGAAATCGGGCGGCTGGAATCAGTCAAGGAAGAGATGGAGCTGATAGTCACGCATAGGCGAGAAGATTATGAGGCTCTTCAACAGATTTGGAACGAGCACCATGCTGAGTGGGAAGCCGCTTGTGTTGCTGGTCACGCTCCTGGCATTCAGTTTGGTTCGCATAATGAGGTTGGACTTCGTAGGCGAATGGACCGAACCCATGGTCGTCGTACTAGCACTCTTAGTGGCCTCTTGGAGGCCGAACGCTTTGTCAAGGACATTGACGCGAAGCTTGAGCGATGTAGGCGCGCCATAGCTGTAGGCGCGGTCATGCCGTTAGTCTAATCTTCCCTATGTAGATGCCGTATGGCTTTTTTATGAAAACGTATATTTATTTGACACATGTCATTCATGCCCGAAACAATTCCCGCTGCATTAAATGTACCGACTTTGTCAGTATAAAAAGCGTTTTCCAGTTGCCTATTTTTTCAATTGTTATTTTTGTTCCTTTACAATCAATCGAGATGGCATCCCTGGATGGTTTGTGGGTATTAGCTCTTCCCGCTATTCCTGGCGCGTTAAAGCGTGCAAATCTTGAAAAGGAAACAAAGCGCTTACATAGTATCCTCTTGGAAACTAAGGGCTTACTCCAATCACATGAACAACGATGTAAGAGCATCCGCGTGGCCCTGTCGGAACAATGTGAGACTATGGAATTGATTCGTCGTGCAGGCGCGGATTCGTATTTACGAGGCAAGGCGCGTCATCGCTATAATGAGCTCGTGCAACAGCTTTTCAAAGAAGAGGATTATGCGGAGTATGCACGGGATTCTGTTGATTTTGTCGCACAGCGCTTTGCCGAATGTGAAGCCGAGCTAGTTAAGCTAGCCGATGTTTAATATATGCCGCAATGCTCTTTACTATTATGAGAGCGTGCTCTTCTGTAGTTGTCTGATTTTCTTTTCATTATAGAAAGTAGCTCGTATTTGTGTGCCTTGGGGCTAATGTTATTGATATGTTGTGTTTAGACTATTGAAACCGTGGACAGACAACGTGTTTAATGCGCTCCTTACTGGTAAGGCGCGTGTTTAGACGACCCTCTGGGTACGTTCCGATAGTTTGATAAATATCGTAGATTAAATAATTGATATAACGCCCCGAGCGTATTCCAACACTGTTGCATAATCTTTGCATAATCGTCCCTAATATGCGGCCCTGAGCCAACTGATAAGCGCGTGGGTCTATGATAAAACTGGGCGCCTCAAGGCGTTTGTACGCAAGATTTTGTTTTGCTGATAGGGCGCGTATTAAGCAACCCTTCGAGCATATTCTGATAGTTGGCGTAATGCCCCGAGCATATTACGATAATGTGTCGTGTAACCTTTGCATGATGTTGATATGCGGTTCAGAAGCTATTTGCATTTTTGTTTTGCTGGTAGGGCGCATGTTAGGCCACCCGCCGCATATGTTTCAATAGTTGGTGGAACGCCCCAAGCGTGTTTTGGATGATGTATTAATCAGTTGGTATAACGCCTGTCTTAGAGTGGCCGCGTATCAGGCGTTCCACCGAGCGTGTTCCAGTAAAAGGAAGCGTGTTCGGTGCGCTCCTGAGGCAGCGTGTTCAGTGCGCTCCTTATGGGTTTTCGGTGCCCAATCGACCAGGGTTATCAGTGCCCTTATGTTTAATCGATTTTGTTATAAGGGGAAACGTGTTCAGTGCGCTCCCGAGGTAATCATGTTTGATGCATTCTTTGGGTTTTCGGTGCCCACGAAATAGATAATCGACTGAAGGAAAGAGCGTATATTTCTCTTATATATATATATATATATATTTTTTCGTGTTTACATATAATGATAAATAAACGAACGAAGATAAGTAACAATAAGGGGTAGAAGTTACCACCAGTGTCCCCTGGCCCTAATCTCTTATGCATAGTATAACTTAATCCATTTGTCATTAATTGGGGTATCGATCTCCTCACCACTCATGTGGTTGAGGTAATAGTAGCCACTTTCTGCAACCTTTCGTACAATATATGGCCCGCGCCAATTCGCTGCAAATTTTCCTGCTTTGGCTTTCCTTTGCACGTGCTTTGCGATTTTTAGTACAATATCGCCAACTTCGAAGGAACGAGGTATTACCTTTTTGTTATAGTGACGCGCCTTAGTATTTCTATAAGTTTCGGCGAATTTTTCCGCCCTCGCCCTTTTTTCTGCGAGTGCGTCAAGGTGCGCGATTCGGCTTACATCATCAGGTTCCGTATGGCTGGCTATCACTACTCTGGCTGACGGCACCGCTACTTCTGCTGGTAGGATGGCATCCTCTTCATATACCAAAGAATAAGGAGATACTCCTGTTGAGCTCCGCCTGGAGATCTTGTAGGCCCATAGTGCCAAAGGTAGTTGCTCGTGTCAACTCCTGTGATGGTCGTGGACAGTTTTGCTCAGGATGTTGAGCAGCGTTTTGTTGGTGGATTCTGCCAATCCGTTTCCTTGTGGGTAATACTCAGTTGACGCGTGTTGCTTTATATTGTACTTGGCCAACAAGTCCGCCACCTTCTGATTAATGAATGAAGTACCGTTGTCTGAGCGAATGATAATTGGCGCGCCGAAACGACAAATGATTATATATTCCGTGGCCGTGATTATATATTTGTGCCTTCCAGAAGACAGAGGGCTGATAGGACCAATCAAGTCCAGACCCCGGCTGTGGAAAGGCCATGGAGCAACTACGCTATGTAATTCTTTGTGTGGCGCTTGAATAACGTTTCCATGGAGTTGACAAACATCGCATTTCCTTACAAAATATGTCGTGTCCGCCTCCATGGTGGGCCAATAGTGCCCACCGTCGTGAATATGTATGAATAATTTGCGTTTTCCTTGATGTTCCGTCTCATGTGCTTTGGTCATTACTGTTCGCGCTTCTTCACTACTTAGGCATCTTAGGGCGCCGTTGTTAAAACTTCGCCGGTACAGTACCCCTTCACTGATAAAGAAACGCGCCGCATTTTTCTTTATCACAAAGGCTTCTACCTCATCTCCCGGGAGTGATCCGTTCCTCAGATAATTTATGTACGGCTGCCTCCAGTCCAATTCTTCGATCGTGCAAACTTCCGCTGGTTGCGGCGGCGCTTGGCATTCCGTGCAATTGTTTTGTAAAGTCGCGGCTTGTGTTGCCATCTCAGGCCAGTAGTACCCTTGCCTTTGTATCCTCCTGTATAGTGGAACCACCCCTGAGTGTCCACAAGTTTCTTGATGAACTTTGTCCAAGAGGTTTATCGCTTCTTGATTCCCTACGCACCGTGCTAGAGCTCCCCCTGCCATTCGGTAGTACAGCTGCCCTTTGATGATCACGAAAGATTTCAACTTTTTGAATAACATCGACCTGTCTTCCTCTGGCTTACTGAGCTCTCTCATGACTCCCTTCCTCCAATCGTTTTCTTCTTCGAATTTCATCTCTCGCAACCACGTGCTAGGCAGCTCTTGCCTGTATACGGTAATCGATCCTTCATCTTTGCCGTTCAAATTGATTTTTGCCGCTAGTGTTGCCAAAGCGTCAGCATGTCTGTTCATGGCTCTTCCAGTGTGCCCTAACTCTATTTGGGCAAACTTGGCCATCTGCTCTTGTACCTCCGCGCGATAGGGTGCTAGCCGTTCTTCTTTGACTTGGAATTCCCCCCTGCTTGGCTCATGACCAACTTCGAGTCACCATGTACATGAAGTCGTTGGAGTTTCATCTGCTCCGCTAGTTTGAGGCCTATTAGGAATGCCTCATACTCGGCCATGTTGTTGCTACAAGCGAAGTCTAGTTTGAAAGCGAACGATAATAGCTCCTTTTCGGGTGTTTCGAACACAATGCCTGCCCCGCCGTACGTCCCATACGACGACCCATCAAAGTACATGTCCCACGCACCTTCTTCCTCTAGTTCTGCTACTTCCCCGGGGATGTCCTCGTAAACATCAGTCTCGTCGCTTCCTGGGAACGCGGCTAAAAGATCTGCAATCGCTTGACCCCTGACGCCTCGCGGTCTTTGGTAGCATAACCCGAACTCCGACAGCTGGAGGGACCATCGCGCAGTTTGCCCCGTTAAGTATGGGCGTTCAGCTAGATAAACCATGGGATTCGCTGCGGCAATCACCACCATTTGATGCGCCAACAAATATGGCCTTAGTTTTTGAGCTGCATAGATGAGAGCTAGGCACGCTTGCTCTATGCGGGGATACCTCACCTCGGCTTTCTTCAACAAACGACTCACATAATATATAGGGAAAAGCTGGTCATTTCCCAAATCCTGGGCAAGGAGCGCTCCTATCGCTTCGGTCGTGTACGCTAGATAGAGGTGTAACCGTTTGCCCCTGGTATCGGGAGGCGAGGACTTGCGGGCAAGTCAAGCATCGTTTTATGTTGTCGAACGCGGTCCGTTGGACATCTCCCCATTGAAACACACACCCTTTCTTTAGCAATGGGGTAAAAGCGGCCATCATCTAGGCGAGGCCTGGTATAAACCGCCTAATATAAGATATTTTCCCTAAAAAGCTCTGGAGCTCCTGTATGTTAGAAGGGATGTCCATACTAAGTATTGCTTGCGCTTTTCCTGGATCCACTTGGATTCCCGTGCTGGTAACCACAAAACCCAGGAACTTGCCCGACGTGACCCCGAAAGCACACTTTAGGGGATTCATCTTAAGCTTGTACTGTCTGCAACGCTCAAATATCGTCCGTAAATGGTCGATGTGGTCTTCCCTCTTCCAGGATTTGACCACAATGTCATCGACATATACTTCAACTTGCCTATGAATCAAATCATGAAAAATAGAAACCATGGCGCGTTGATAAGTTGCCCCCGCGTTCTTCAGCCCAAAGGGCATCACCTCGTAGTAGAAACATCCAAATGATGTTTGGAATGCCGTCTTGTGTGCATCAACAGTGTCCATTCTAATCTGGTTGTAGCCACTGTAACCATCCATAAATGAAAACATTTGGTGGTTACTAGTCGCGTCTACAAGCATGTCAATATTCGGCACAGGGAACTCGTCCTTTGGACAAGCTCTATTCAAATCTCTGTAGTCCACGCAGCAGCGGATTTTTCCATTTTTCTTCATTACCGGTACAATGTTAGCTAACCACGGCGCGTTCTTTATGGGTTTGATGAATTTCGCCGCCACTAGCCGCTCGACTTCCTCCTTTATTGCCAACGCCACATCCTTGTGAAAGGT
The DNA here is from genome assembly GCA_023529015.1 of Papaver nudicaule. Lineage (NCBI taxonomy): Eukaryota > Viridiplantae > Streptophyta > Magnoliopsida > Ranunculales > Papaveraceae > Papaver > Papaver nudicaule. The sequence continues at coordinate 5,677 of JAJJMA010013268.1, read as the reverse complement.
ACGACTTCTTTGCTTTACAGGGCGCGCGTAAGGGAGAACGTCTAGAGAGTGTGCAACTAAATCCGCGTCCAATCCTGGCATCTCGCTGTATGTATAGGCAAAAACGTCTCTATACTCCTTTAATAGTTCGACCATTCTTCTCCGTTGTTCCTTTCCGAGGGACGCGCTAATTTTGATTAGTCTTTCTTCTTTATCACCAATGTCTACTTCTTCTACCTCGTCTAACGATGGTATCTATGTGGGTTCCTCCACTGGTAGTGACTCTGCTGTCACTTCTTCTTCCTCATCGGGAGATGGTGTCACCTGGCTTGTAGATGCTTCACACAATTTCTCGGGTGGCAGCATCTCCGCTGATTGCTATAATCTGTAAATGTGCCCTCCGTCTTGAGTAGTGCAGCGGTGAAAACGAGGCTCTGACCCTGTCTTTAGCCTTTTGGTACCTGCTGATGCCCCTAATCTCTCGGCGCTAAATACAGATGCCTTCTCTTCGACTTTTCTCTTTTCTTTAGGTATCTCCAAACGAGCGGGATCAAAGACTGAAACTTTATTTTCCTCTTCCCACTTTGGTAAAGGGATCGTCCGGGACAGACCTATTACAGCCGTTTCTCCCTGCCCAGCTGGCTGATAAAAAACTGCTTCCGCCATATATGCTTCCTCGGGACCAAAAGGGTTGTTCGTGGCTGGTACTCTGTATTCCCTGCCCCTGATGCTAGTTTTGATGCATTGATGATAGGTGGACGCCACGACATGGTGATCGCGTATCCATCCGCACCCTAGAAGTAGGTGAAACGAAGTGTGATCGTCTAACACATGGAAAGGTACTGACGCTTTAATCGGCTCAATGGACACAACGAGGCATATTACTCCGATTGCTTCTTGGGTATGACCTCCGAAGCCGCGTACCACTGTTTTTCGTTCTCTGATGTCCTCCCTTGGTATTCCTAGTAAATCCAGAGTGTATACCGAGACAAGGTTCAGCGACGCCCCTCCATCGATGAATACTCTTCTTAATTGCTGCTTATTAACAGTCGCAGTGAGGTACAAGGGACTTAGGTGCTCTCCCGGATGCATATATCGCTATCATCAAAAGTGATCCTTCCTCTTGATAGCGCCTGGTGGCCTGCCGTTATGGCCGCGATTGCCTGAGACGCCTCCCTGACCTGGTCTTCGCTGAAACCGAGGGAATCGAAGAATTGTTGTGCGATGATGGTTTTGGAGAACTGGAAAGCGACATTATTGGTCCCCTCGAAATCCTGTTTTCCACCGGACAACTCGCACGCCTCTTCCTTGGATTCCTCCCATGCTGCCACCCCTCGTCCCTGGGGTCATGGGAAATCATCATGACGTTGTGGCTGGGCAAAGGATCCTTGTCTATTCGTTGTCGTCCGAGGTCTATCTCCCCGGCCCTCTCTTTCCTCCGAAACACATTTCGTACCCCATAACAATCAAGGGTCGAGTGGTTTACCCTCCTGTGAAAATGGCAATATCGTTCATGAGCTTTGTTGACAGTGTTTATGTCTACGACAGCGGGTGGTAAGTTAATTTCTCCGTTAGCGGCCCATTGGTCGACCAGGTTCTCGATTTGCTCTTTTGTGCAGGGTATAGGCGCTGGAATAGGACGTTGATTGTTGGAGTTATTTCCACTTCGTACTCCTTGTGGTGCGGCGCCTTGATACGGCTGGAAGGGCGCTTGTCGCTTATTCCCTGGGGCGGGTCCATTGCTAGCAATTGCCGCGCTCAATGAGTTAACGGAGTTGTACCACGTCTGCTCCATCTTCGCCTGCTGAAAAATCCCGAGGCAATCTGATAACCGCGCCGCGGCCTCTTCTAATTCTACAAAGGTTTGGAATTGGAAATTGGACAAGGCGAAGCGCAAGGTGGCAGTCATTTTTCCAACGCAGATCTCGACTAGTCTGTCTTCTGGCACTTCTTCGCTTAACTCGAGCGCGTGGCTTCGGAACCTCGTGATGTATTTCATAGGGTCTTCATCGACTCCCATAGTTGTTCGTGCTAAATCGACCGATGTCACTCGCCTTTTTGCGGAGAAAAACTTTTTGAAAAATAAGCGCGCCATCTCCTCCCATGTCGCTATGCTTCCTGGTTTCAAATTGTCGTACCATGTATACGCGACGTCGGACAACGATTTCGAAAACTCTTTCAGGCATAGATTTCCGTCTTTCGCATGCTGATTCATCGCCGAAAGAAAACGACTCAAATGCTCTCGTGCGTTCCCCTGTCCTGTATATACCTTGAACTTGGGCGATGTATAGTCATGCGGGAACTTGTAAGCAACCACCTCTTTCGTATACGGGGGGTCCAGAGAGCTATACCCATGGTCTTGTCTTGCTACTCGGTAATGCTCTTCAATATACCTGGCTAGGTCTTCCTCCGAAATCTTCCCAATTAGCGCACTGGGTCCTTCTCCTTCTTGCTGAAAGCCTTTGGTGGACTTGGGTTTTGCCCGTCCGGCAGCTATTCCGACCAAATTTGGCTCATCAAAAGTTCCGGCGATCGGTCCGGCATCTTCTTGCAAAGATACGCCCTCCTTCTGTTTAATTAGCGTCATCAAATGCTGTTGTTTTTTCTCCTGTGTTGCGAATTCCTGACGCATTTCCTCCAAACTCGTGTCTTTTGTGTTACTGGCGGCAAATGGTGCAATTCCCTTGCCCCCCTGCGCCGTCGTCGCAGGTGCATCTACGATCCCTACAGATACCTTTTCAATCCTCTGCGCGTCATCAGTATCGCTGTCCACTGGTTCGTGCTCTATTAGGACAAAATCCTCGCCTGGAATGGGGACTCGCTCTGCTTTTCTTTGAGGCACGCTCATTGCTTCTAGCGCTGGTTGCATTCCGCTGGACTCGAAATCGGTCTCCCGGTGTGGTCGCCAATGTAAATAGGGTAATGTTCTCAATCCGATCCGAGTCACAGAGGTAGCAAATCCGATTTTATCCCATCTCTCCTTCTCTCTCAAATGTGTAGTCTCCTCTTTCTCTCTCCAAAAAGTCCTCCTTTAATGGTTCTCTTAAGATCCTATTTATAGAGACTCCCTTTCATCCTTGGGTTGCCATGTGTCCTCTTGGTTACTTATTAACATAATTGCCACTCCTTACTTCTTAAACATCCAAAATGCCTAGACCCAAGCCCAACTAGATGGACTCAATTAAGTATGTATCAAGCCCATTAGGTCCTAATGAACTTGGGTCATCCACAAGAAGCACCTGATAAAAACAAAGTGCTATTTGGTTACCCATGCTCCTATGCTGTAAAAGTGGCTTCTGCGCGGGTAATTATCTTATAATCTCAAAATTACTGTATGTAGTTTGTACATTATTTGATCCTTCCAACAAAGTACATTAATTTCTTTTGATTTTTGCAGGACCACAAAAGGCTTGCGCTTATTTTGAAACACTCAAAACCACGACTGTGGGATTTGGAGTTGAAATGTGACAAGGTTCAAAGCATTGTAAAAGAAAAAGCCAAACAATTGTACAATGCATCAATACATACCCAGGACAAGGTTGATGGTGTTACAGTGAGTGCACTTAGAGAACGATATTGGCCAGAGACCGGCACTTTACACTTTGGATTTGGCGAAATGGCTTTGATTCCCGATGATGCAAAGCAAATCAAGAATCTTGAAACTAGTGGAAAGCATGTGTATCTTGGTAATGATAACAAGATGGAATGGGGGGAGCTCAACCGATTGGCTATGAAAGCGTTTGGTTGGTCTAAGGAACAATATGACGAAGAGTGGATATATGGGGGTGGGAAATTGTTTCCAAGAAGGGTAAAGCACCACTCAAGGCTAGGAAAATTGTTAGCAATCGTTTGTGGTTAATGTATGGTAATACAAAGAAGAAGGTCGCAGATGGAACCCAGATAAGTGATGTGGAAGCCACTAGAGTTGCGAAAGCTTGGATGTTGCACACCATGGGCACCGTCATGTTCCCTGATCAAACGGGTAATAGGGTCAATGCAACCTACTTAAAATATCTTGATGACATTGATACACTTGATGATTATGCGTGGGGTACTGCCGTTATTGCCTTCTTGAACGCCTCACTTGCTAAAGCTTCCAGAGCTCAAACCACCAAAATCGAGGGTGATGTTCGTCTTCTACAGGTAAGATTATCTTTTGTGTAATAACCTTAGGTTAGTTTTGCATACGTCATTGAAATATGGGTATTTTGTTTCATTGCAGTCGTGGTTCTATGACCATTTCCCCACTTTGGCACCTAAGGAGGATAAAGATTGGAAAAACAAACCAGAAGGCACCCCTACGGGTAAGAGATTCCCTTTCAAAGAAGGTGGTGTACATGAGAAAGAAGCGAAGGTAGTTTTGTTGAGGCAACAGTTGGATGCTATCACTCTCAAAGATGTGGTTTTTGACCCATATTTTTGCTTGAAACCTGATGAAAATGGCGAATTGGAGGATGTGCGTGAATTTTCAAAAGTGAGTACTTACACCGGACCTTTGTATCATCCATCCGGGTTCCATTTGTACAATCCTCAACGTGTGATGCGCCAACTTGGTTATGAACAACCAATAGTTCGGGAGGAAAAGTTCGTGTTGCAGAAACAAGTCTCCAAACTTGTATCTTCCAAGGTCAAATTGGATTACCTACCTGAGCCAAAACTTGACCACTGGGAAGCACGGGAAACCGCCGACTACCAACTAGTGTTGAACATGGAGGATTTTACAGCCCATATAAAAGATGTCGAGGAAGGATACTTGCAGTGGTTTAACAACTTTGGACATCCCATGTTGATCAATATTGATCCTAGAGCCTCAGAGGCGATTCGAAAGGAACAAGAAAGAAACACTCGTAATACTGCAAGCACATCAAGTGAGGCTTCAATGATAGCTACTTTGAAGAAAAAGCTTAATCAAGCCGTAAGAAAATAGAATTAAATTTAAATCTTGATTTACATTTTCTCGTCTTGATTGTTGTCTAACATTGTGAGTGAATTTGTTTATATTGTGTAGAAGGAAAATGTTTTTTTGGTAGCTTCTAGACTTACATCATGTATCAATCGGGATAAGATGTTGAATGTTGAAGAACAACGCGTGATGAAGTCGCAATTAGAGATTGCCTTTGATCCGGCACAACAAGGGGTTTTTGACGAGTTGAGGAAGACGAGAAACAAGAGGGGGCCTCCAGTAATATAAGCTACACCGGAAGAAGATGCGGGTGTTCATGAAGCTCAAAGGAGAGGTCGAGGTCGAGGTCGCAGTGATCCTAAAACTCGTGGTGCTTCATCATCTTCCTCGAACAAAAGAGCCAGACGATGAACAAACCTTTAACTCTCTCTCTCTCTTTCTATCTTGAACTCATCTTTTATGTGGTTGGAACAACGGATAATGGTTGTTTGTTTTTGTTATGTGTTTGTTGTGTGGTTTGAACGATGGATAATGGTTGTTTGTTTAAGCAAATGGATTTGTGTTTGTGTGGTATGTATTATATGGTTTTTGTGCCTTTTTTACAGGAATTTACGTCTTGGTTTGTATTCAAAATTGGGGCGTATACAGTTTTTACGGTTCAGAAACCAAACCGTAAACAATGTTTACGTCTAATTAACCAAGGCGTAAAAGTTCTGATTTTCTCAAAAAAAATGCAAGTTATTTTTACGCCTAGTATATGTACGCCGTAGAATTCTCCTGTAACTCTTGAATTTT
>JAJJMA010013265.1:0-16080 GCA_023529015.1 Papaver nudicaule | reverse complement strand
AGAAACACAAATAAGGTGGAGATACTCAACCACACCTTGGAAACACAATAAGAACATCAGAAAAGTTAACCAGGGTTAGTACCCTACTTTCTTTAAACACCATGTACTCGGTAACCTCGTGTGGATTGGTAAAACGAGGTTGGGTAGCTCTTTTTCTAATATCTTCAGAAGAAACCGCTCCTAGTGTAGCAAGTTCTAACCGATATTCATCGACCATTCGAGAAAGGTGGTCTTTCGAAGTTCTTGCTTTGCCAAGCTCCATACTCATATCATTACAACCCTTCTTCAAACCATCATTCGCCGAAACCAGCTCCTTGTTGACATTTTTCAAAGCCGCCATTTGAACCCTCAAGTTCCTCATGTCTTGTTCCAGGTTCTCAATCACTATCTTGCCATAGGCACTGATTGGCTTTTCCTTACGAGCAACATCTCGCTCTCGTATTAGGCGACCTACATCCAGTTGGAAAAAATGATTTTCTCGGGCAATAATCCCATTCTTATTCCTCTCCTCCTCGAGTAAGCACTCAGTCTTCATTCTTTTCCTTTTTTCCTCGAGAAGAAGCTTCTCAGCCTCATGCCTTTTCCTGTTATAATAATCCTGATCATCCCAAGCTTTATTCCTCTCTTTTACAAGCTTATCAATTTCACCTCGATGACTCCCATCGCCAGAGGCGCTGTGCGAAGGCTTGCGGCTCTCAAGAGAGTTGTTTAGAGCTAGCTTAGCTTCGTGGAGTTTCTTCTCCCCTTCTTTTATCTCGCCTTTTTTAGAAAGTAGTAAACTTTTCTCAGCATAAAATTACAAGGTACAGTGCAAACAAAAAATAACAAATACATACCTATCAAATTCTTTCTTTCACGAGCACCGCGAGTCTTTTCCTCAGCAAGCTCTTCTTGCATTTGGAGAAATTTTATCTCATGATACTCAGCCTCGCCATATTGATCAAAGGCATAGTCCAAGAGACCGGACTCATGATAATTACCCTATGAAAAATACCAAAAGACACCAATACTTAGCCAAACTCCAAAAAGACAACTGCCAAGGCCTCAAGGGAAAAAAAACTTACCATCTGAAGCATAGCTAGGTTCTCCTCATACGAAAAAGGCGGATGACGAAGATCATACTCCATTATGAGACCGAGGACTGGGAAGGGAACAAAGAATTTCGAGAAACAAAGGATTGGAAGGTTGGTAAAAAGGAGGAATCAACCCAGCAGACATTTGATGGAATGAAACCAAGAGCTTCTCCTCGTTGCACCCAAACTCCTCAACTAATTCTGGAGTCAGCCGGCTGCCCGGAGCACCAACAACCTTTATGTTGAAAGAATCATCTTTAAAACCTAAGTTCTTCATCATCGAGATGAGAACGTCAACTTTAGAAAGAAACGACATGAAAAGAAAAGCAAAAAGAAGGAAAACAGGACTCGCCGACACCGGAAGTTGCAGAGGCAAGATTGATCAGGGGCTTAGGAGATGATGAAAAGGGAAAAAGAGTTTTCTTTATGAAATAATAAGAAGATTAAAGCAAAGGGTACCAGAAGAAAACACCAAACAAGTGTTAGATTAAAAGATATAATTTCAAGGGTTTCGGGAAAAAGAGCGTCGGAGCTGTGGAAGAGAGTACGAAAAAGACCAAAAAATTTTAGAGGGAGAAACTAAAACTTAAATAGTAGAGGGAAACCGGCGCTACCGGTTGGAAGGTCAAAAGGTAGCTAGAATCTCGGGAACATGCAGAACGTGTCATGAAACGTCACACTTGGCAGCTAGTGGGGTGCATGGCGAGAGGAAGGTGGCGAAGAAGAAATTTCCTTCCCAGGCATCTTCGATACCAGGAAAGGAAAGAGGCAAACTGTGGAGGGTAAAACACCCTCGGGACACGTGCCAAAATCAGAAGGAACATGCCCAGCTCAAAGGATGTCGCCGCTACTCCTCGAATAAACCTATGAAGTGACCTCGAACTGGAATTCGATAAAACAAAACTCGGGCATACCATCGAAGGATAGAGAAACAAATCCATCTTCGGAGTACTCATCGAAGGAACCGCCTTACTCGACAAGCACTGACACCACCACGATTGAGTAGTTTGTCTTATTAGCTGTAAACCATTACAGACTCGGCCTATATAAGGCGAGCTCAAGATCATTTGTAAGGGTTGGATTTTTGGTGTAACCTAAGTCGTGAGAGTGAGATTAGGTTAGTTTCTCCTCAAGCTTCTAAGGATCACATCCATGTATTAGTTAGCATAAAAATCAATCAATAGTTTATGTTCTTATTTACATATGCTCTTATACTGTTTATCTTCGGCATAGTTCTTATCTTCCTTGTACTCATACAAACGAATACTGTATAGCATGATAATAAATCTGATGGCTGTTAGGTGTGAAGTATCTATGCAGATTTTACACTGACACAGATCGGGTTAAGGAGACTCCTTCTGAGCTGTTGAGACTAGAAAAAGCACTCGAACTTCTTCTAGGACTTCTGATAAGCATCCAATCAACAAATTTCATGCTCCTTCTAGTGATAAAGCATCTTATAAGGGAAAGTCTACCGTTCGTGAATACGCACGGAAGGAAGAGAGGCATCATGAGATTGTAATTGAACCCATCAACCATTGTTACGCTCATGGTAATATTGAAGATATCAAGAAGAAGTATGGGTTGGAGAAGTTCGAGGTTTGTTTCTTTAACCAGGGTGACGTGCTGAACATGATTGAAAAGTATGAATACAGTGACTAGAAGCTCCTAACCACGATGGGTGCGTTGGATGCAGGTTTGAGGCTTCCCTTGTATAAGTCTGGCGAAAAACAACACTTTTATTACGACGTGTTGGCGGGTCGCAAGAAGAAAGAGTCTGACTGGCGGCATGTCTCAACCTACACAGGTAGTTGGTGGCGTGTATTGTCCGAGTGCGAGGTTCGCAGTCAGGGGATGACTAGGATGACAACTTACAAACCCGATATCTCACAGAAAGACTGGTATACTCCAGTCAAATTCAACAACACTTACTTGGATTTCGGAACTGGTTTGAATCAGGTGAAATGGAGTATTGGTCCCAAGAGACGTGCTCTAACCAAGAAACAGGCTGGTGCTGGTCAAGTGCGCCTGCTTACTGAGACTGACAACATCAAGAATTATTATCTCCCAAAAAGTGACATGTTACGGGATGATCATGACTATGACTGGTACCGCACTCGACTGACTATGACTATGACTGATCCTGTTGAGATTCTGGGTCCATGGGCCAATGGATTTAGTCTGGAGAATCCCTATCGTCCTCACATGAAACAACCTCCGTGGTATGAGGGATTTTGCCCTTATGCGTTGAATTTTGTTAATTTCAAGTATGACTTCCGCATTGCCAATGTTCCTCCTGTCGATGCGGTCCCTAAGGGGTCAAAGAAAAGGAAAGCCACTAATTCTCAATCTTAGGTAACATTCCTTTGATTTTGCTTGCTTCTTTCCGGTGTGCCTGTTTCCCGTACTGATGTCTTCCTTCTCAGGTGAGCAAGAAGAAGAAAACTGCGCCCACATCCTATGTTAATGAGGTTGAAGACGAGAAGTCTGAGAAATCCTTTCTTGACGGAGAAGAGGATGGCGAAGAATAAGAACAAGATAATGAAGAAGAAGAGAATCAAGATGACGAAGAAGAAGAGGTGCAAAGTCAGACGAGTGCGCACCATAGATCTTCTGAAAAGACGAGGGTACCGAGTACACCACCAATCTTTTATTTTAGTCCACCTATAAGTCAAACCTTGAACGATTCATGTAATCAAGAACTCAAGAACAAGATCTCCTTCAGATCTGATTGATTCACACAAGGGAGTCAATACAAGAATCCGAAAGGCTATGTCAATCAACCAAGTACGATACTTTAATTATAAATGATAAATCAAATATAATGCGGAAGTAAAGTAAAGTACACACAAGATTTTGTTAACGAGGAAACTACAAACTCGTAGAAAACCCCAGGACCTAGTACAGTTTTGAATACTCTTATAAATTAAGCCGCCAACACACCTACTCTCAGACTTCGGACTAGCTGGTGCAGACAATATGAACCTAATACGACTATTAGTCACAAAGATTTCCCCTTAGTATTCCTACGCCTCCAACCACAGCAAGGTGGTCACGCACATGTACTCCCTTACGCAAACAGACGTCCTTTACTGTCTTACGCAAGAGTTGCCTCACAGCCCGTCGCGAGGACTATCGTTACCCGACCTCCAATCGGACGATTACAACCTTAGTGGACAACAACCAAATAGCGGCAGGTCAAATCGCTAGATGATATCCTTGGTAACTAACAGATATTTCACCGAAGTTCTTTTACACCAAGAGCGAGGATATTAAGTTTACTTAGGCAATAAACACCTCGAGATATTGATCAAGGTTTCAAAACCTAAACTTCCGAAAGACCAACCTTGGCGTCCCAGTTGGAATCAAGCAGATAGGTATAGCAAGTACGATATGATATGACCTTGAAGAACAGTGTACCTGCAAAGAACAAATCCAATAACAACGATCTTGATTCCACTCAATCTTTATAGTTTAGGCACACAAACCGAAAGCGGCTTGCTGACAAATCCAGGTTAATAGATAAAGAGTATGTTCTAATCACAACGATCTTGAGTGGCCTTATAGAAGAAGAGAAGGACCATAGAATAAACAAGATCGCAAGGTTTGATAGACGTGATAGAACAAAACACAAGTACAATACAAAGAATACTAGTAAACATAAACTAGTTTCCCATAAGAGGTACTTCTAGGCTTCTCGATCCCTAGAGAAGACTTTCACGCAATTCTAGACCAAGAGAAAAAGCTCAAACAAGCTTACAATTCCGAAGAAGAGCTTGGTAGAGGGATAAAGCTTTTAGGAGAGGTACCACCCCTATTTATATTGACTAAGGCTTAGCTTTGAAATGAAGCTAACTTAATTTCGGAAATTCTACAAAGCACATTTACATATTAATTCTGAAATTTCTCATTTAGTCTCATAGCATTTAATAAGATCTAATACTCTAGCATTTTACATTTATGAAAATATAATTCATAAAGAAAATATATTTTCAAAAGATGTTTAGCCAAGAGCAATCAAAGCAAATAATATTCACAAGGTATATTTGGATATTTCTTTTAATTCGAAATATAGCGCTTACCAAATATGCTCAATGGGAAAGAGCTCATTTCGAAACGTGTCCTTTTGTTTTGAAAATCTCCTTAGATATTATTACTTCCAAATGTCGTCATCAGCTTTAACAATGTCGACATTACTTCCTTGGTATTACTGGGATAACCAGATGAACCTAGGTGGAAGTGGGATCTGGTCCAACGTGGTTCAACGTTCCGCATAAACGTATCATAATAGACGTGGACAAGCCTTGTGTGTTAAGCTTAAGTGAATATGTTCAACATATATTTCGAATCACGCAAATAGATATACCATTGGAGTACGGTGCGAGATTCCACGAGTAATAGCAAAATGTTAAATCTCCTGAATTCTTGATTCCAATATAGATGTCACGTTAATGATATCCAAGAATTCAAATCAAAACATCAAATGAGTAATCGAATGAATATTTGATCGAGTAGTAAAATCATACGAAGATTTTAATCACGTACAGTATTGATCAGAAATCATGTGTCTACCTATCTGAAGCGACTAACCATATTTCTGACGATGACTCATTCTCACTTTAGTTGTACGTTGAAGATGAACGAATTCAAACTTCAAACCGAGAATATCAAACTCATTAATTCATTGAAGCACAAATCAAAAATGTAGAATTTGAACTTCGAAGTTACGCATTATGAGATAACCATATTATGGTTTTGAAATGTACATTCTGTTTTGGTAGAAACCAAATTAAGGTTTCGGAACCTAAAGTTCATTATATGACCAGAACCGTATTAAGGTTCCCAAATCAAGTTTCCATATAGCGAAACCTAAAGCTTGGTTTCAAAATCTAGATTCTGTTTAACAAAACCTTGGTTAAGGTTTCAATTCAAGAAACACATATTAAATTCTCCACAAATGTTTGGTGTTGAACTTGAGAGTCCATGTGGTCGAGAACCGTTTCAGCATCACACCTTTTTAGCCTCGACGCACAGGAATATATTTCCTAGTTCACATAAACCTTTAGGAAACCCAGGGTCTTTTCGACCTTTTAGAACTTACATGGTCAAGACACATTGGCTTCGATTCTCAAGTCACTGTAAGCCAACAAACATAGTTACGTGTAAGGATCACCCCGAATCACCTGCTTAGAACCCTAAGAGCACATTCTAAGCTACAAGGTATTAAGAGTCTAATTCATCTACTTAAGCACCTAGTTACAGGTTCAAGATAAAGATCAACCCAAAACTACAACCCTCTCTGAGAATTATAAATGAAAACCTCTCCAGTGATACATATACATTAATGTGTTGGTTTTCGAACAAAGTATACAAAAGAAATAAAACAAAAATACGCAAGAGATAAACAAGCTTTCAGCCCAACGCATCTTCCCGAGCACAACCGTACTTGCTATCTGAAACTGGAGTGGGAAAAGGGTGAGCACATCATCCTCGAAAGGGTGCTCAGCAGAAAAGAATAACTAACTTTCAAGCAAACACTGAATGATTCAGAAAACAATGCAAGTTCGATAAAATCGGCGGAAACGCATGCACCAGCATGTTAACAGGTCCTCTAGAAAATAAAGGTAATAATACTAACGGAAAAGCCCGTGCCTCGGCACCATTCCATACCGGCAAACATGAGGAAGTCCTCATAGCATAATAGGTCTATATATCGGGCAGTCCATGCCCATAATATTGAGGAACCACATACATACCAGCAAATGGCCATGAAAAACATCACAATAATGAATACAAGAGAGTTTCGTTATGGATTCCCACCTCTTTTGATGACCAACTGCACCTACCCGCGATCCTCAAATCATTTTCTGCTCGCATCCGTTGTTTGAAACACACTGATTATTTAAACATGTAAACACTTAAGTACTAAACAGAAAATCTATAAATACAAACATAATACTACTTAGCTTAAACTACTAAACCAGTCCGACTTGATAACTATAACCAGAACCAACCCTAATGGCACCTGTTATATAGGTTTACCAACACTATACTACCTCCTGTGATCAACAATACACCCTAACGATATTAAAGAAATATATTAAATACCTACTAAACGAACCTAAACTTCACTTCTTAATTAATTATCCCCAATAACCAATCATTTCTCTAACATAAAAGAGGGCATGGGTACACTATAACCGCAATTAATTGTTAATAAGCTAGAATTCAATTAAGCATAAAGATAATCTGATTTTCAACTATCTAAATCTATATATAGACACACCAAATATGAAAGTAGATGCTAGAATTATTCCTACAAGATGGAGTTCACATGGGTATCTAAGAAAATTACCTTACTGAACACCAAGCATGCATGGCTTGACTACTAATCTCCATCAATTCATGTCTTCGACCAACACCAGTCGCAACATCTTGATATCATCTTACTAATCATTTTCTATTCACTAAGAATTACTTCCATTAACACCATACTCTCTGGCTACTTCCATTTTTCTTAAGTTACCTAACTCACTCTAGTTTTTCTATCTCACTACTTCTTCACATTTTTAATCTATACGTTGCCAAATGAAGAGTGTCGCACACTCCCTAGCTAAGCAACAGCTCCTACTCAATTCTTATGAGTCATGCAGATATGTTGCATTGACTAAAACACTAATTAGACCTTAAGAATAATTTAATAAATCCATGTAAATATCTATGGATAAAATATTAATTACACTAACAGAAATTATGCAATGGTTGTACAACTAATTAAATGGGCCTACTATAGATTGTAACCAAGGAAATGGTCCATATAAAATTTAAATGGGCTTGCAATGACTCCAATTGATGATTCTACCCAAAATCAAACTGAACTGACTCAGGTCAGGGTTTATGTGCACTGACTTCCTAGTGATGTATCTTCAGGTCCGGTATCCGATTAACGCGTCTAAGTAGTCGATTTTTGCATAATTTTCGAGATCTATCTAGGGGTACTATAATCGAATCCAAATTATTAATTTATTATTTTTCATAAATTACTAAACTTCAAAATAGTGTTGTCATTAGCGGCATAAATGTCATTTGGCCAGTCTATAGCCATTGATCAGCTTTTGGGTCATTACATTACGAATCTGTGTTATCTCATTGGTCACAATATTTAGTTTCAGACCAATAGCTTATGAATACGAAAACCAGATTATGGTTTCGAAATCAACGTTTAGTTTTACCAAAACCTACATTGAGGTTTCGAACATTGAAAATGCATAAGTTCAGAATACACAAATATGGTTTCGGAATCCAGAAGTGAGATATGGCATACAAGATGTTCATATACAGAATCAAATGAATGATTCAGAACTTCAGTATTCAGAGCCAACCCATGACGTAATATCCGAATCTCAGAACAACAGTATTTCGAGTCACACAACATAAGTGTGAGTCACGATCTCTCTTACATTGGCTCATACAAGTATATGCAATCAATCCGACAGAGCCAGACTAGGTAAGAAGAGACACAATACTGTGATGGATTAAATCTCGTAGTACTACCGAGATAACATCACATTGCTATATCCAACTCGAAAGGTTTTAGGAAAAACCTTTATATTAACTTAGACACGGAGAAGAAAAGAAAGCTCTAAGTAATATGGAATGTCATAACTACAACACAAATACCGCAAGCGGTAAAGTGGAGTTATCTTAAGACACACTGATCACAAGTCAAACGTAAAGCTCAAGATGAGAGTTATGTTTATGTCTTTTGTAGCACAACCGTAAAAGATAATGGAATCGCGTTATTTAGATTCACTAACCTCTTGAATGATGAAGCCGGATGTCTTCGTTTGATCTTCAGTCTTTCAACTCTTCAAGTAGTGATTCTAAATCCTACCAAAATATTTCACAACCTAAAGCTAACTCTCTCATGACTTCACCTAATTGTGTGTTGTTTAGCGGTCGAGTTTTGATCACTAAAGTTGACAACTAAGCTTGACATACCAACACTTAGTGAGGTTGACCGAGCCATGCTCTAACATCTTCCAATTTGAAGAAAGTGACTTCATTGAATTATGATGACGAAGGCACAAGGTATAGTGAATTTAGCACAGACCCTGATGGCACTCCCCTACCCCTCCTTATGGTCATTACAGAAGGAAGAAGAAACTGCCTGTGTCCACTACCATTCCTGAGGAAGAGTACCAGTGCGGTGGTGGCGGTTCTGACCGTGATCAGAATATTGAAAGATCTGAGTACGCCGCTGATATTCATCAAGGTACTTGCCAATTTTTTCTATGTTTTGTTCTTTTTTCTTCGTAGTGCGGCTAATGTTCTTATGTGGTTCAGGAAATGCCTTTAAAGATACCATGAGTTGTTAGAGCATTGCTCGGTTGAACCCACCGATGTTGCTATCTCAAGTCAGTTGTCAAGTTTATGAGACAAAAACACAATCCTTGATAAGTTTACTCTACAACTCGGACTAGGATAGTTCTAGGTAATCGAGACGAAGACTGATGAAGACGAAGACCGAAGCTTACTACTTTATAAATCATAACGTCTTCGCTGAAGGTTAGAAAGGTATTCCCTTTTCGTATCGTTTTTACCATTTCTATCATACCAATAGTCTATGATGTTGTTTATATGATCCGAAGGTATTCTAGGATTTTCGCCTTTGCATTTGTCACTCTTGTGATAATTTGTATAGGTAGAGTATGTTGAGTTGTCTCTTGAAACAACCCTAACGGTGAACGCGTTCATGAACGCGTACATGTACATATGCCACCTTTGGGATTTCAGAGAACGAGCTAAGTCTGTATGAACGCGTCCATACAAGTTCAAGTATTCTCCTGAACTCTAAGGACTGCTCTGTGTACGCGTTCATGAACGTGTTCACATAAGCCATGCGAAAACTTCCAACTTCCATATCTTGAAGTTTTCGTTCTAGACATAATTAGTTCTCGGACTTGTCATGTCTTGGCCCATGGAATTCAACAACTTAATCCAAGCGATGTTCGAACTAAGTATTTGGACCAGAAGTCGCAAAGCGATGTCCAAACAAGCATTGGACCAGAAGTCGCGAACCTTCAAACAAGGTTGAGTCTTCTTTAACTTTTGGCATAGTCCAAAGTTCTAAGAAGATTGAGAATGGGTATTCAAGCTATGGACTTTCCTAGTTCCGGAACTTGCTTGAGCCCTACTCAAGGTTGCTTAAACTTTAAGCAAAGCCTCCCTTGGTGATCACTATAAATAGACGACCTTTTGCAAGATACAATCTCAATCCTCTACATATCTGTGTATCCTTGCATAAAGGTAGGTCGTCATCTCGAAGTCCTTTTAGGACTACGACTATTGAAAAGACTTCACTTGAGGATCGTGAAGCACAGGTCGGAAGTAAAATTCCATCATGTATCTTGGGTCGATTGAATTCTTTCAATCTTATCACGACCAAGATTTGATAGAAACTTCGTAAGGTAGATCTTGTATCGTAAACCCTAGAAGTTCCCAAACGCAAATTCACGAACTAGGTTTCATACTAAGTTCGTCACGCGTTCGGAGGTAAAGTTGTTTAGGCTAGATCAATAAGCCCTATTCAACATATCGATTTCCATTAACTTTGACTTTACGTCTAAAGGAAATCACAATCGTATTCTTGTTTAATTACTTGGATACTTTTAGGCGTCATGTTAGAGGCAGGGTAGCGCTAGTCTTCACGAAGGGAAGTGGAGCAACTCCTAGGCCTGTAAAGGACGTCAGCTAGGGGAATCAAGTACGTAGGCTACTGCGGGAGCCAAGAGACGTAGGAGCACATTGGTAGCTGAATTGCTTGTAGGGTGAATTCAGTCTCGATACAGTCCAGTCCGAAGTCTGAGAGTAGGCTAGCGTCTGTATACTGTTCATACTAAGGGTGTTCACATTTGGACGAGGTCACGGGGTTTTTCTGCTAGGTTTGCAGTTTCCTCGTTAACAAAATTCTGGTGTCTTGCATTACTTTTCCCTTCCGCATTATATTGTCTCTGATCTATATAATAGAAGTAATTGCAAGTTTGTTGATTCATAACCTTTGAGTGAATCCATCTCTATTGAGATCTACAAGAAATACGTTCTTGTTAGGGTTCGGTTCTCTGAACTATACTCAGGTTGTTGTTTGAATATTGATTTGTGAGATCGTTCAAACAACCATAATCAACTAGGTTCACGAAAACTAAAAGTTGGTGGTGTATCTCGGTATCCCCGCTTTTTCATGAGTATCTAAACCTTGATAATACAGAGGTTCATAATAACACTTTTCGTGGGAGTCTTTAGCATACCCAGTCTAAGTCCATCTCCTTCAATGTGGGTGCGGAAGAGCCTCTTTCGCCATTGAAGGAAGTATTGGAAAACTTGGGTAGCTGGGAATTCGATGTGGTGTTGCGGAAAGCTCCTGAAAAGAAAAAGAACACCTCTGATACAACCAAGGAAACGAGAGTCTCCGCACTCTCTACTATGGTGGTTCATCCGACACAGCCTCTCTTTAAGTTTAGTGTAGGTCAACCTGCTGATGTCGAAGAACTTTATGCGTACCTATCTGATGATGAGAATGGATTTGCTTGGGCCAAGGAGAAGGGTTATCTGTCGATTCCTTCTTCTTCGTCTGCACCCGTGAAAGGCAAGTATGATCTGAGTTCTCACATTCGTGAGAAAATGGCTGCCACTCCCTTTGAGACCGTGCAGGATTCTTGGTCGCGTTGTCCTGGAGATGCGGGTGGCGCAACCCTTGGTGTTGGTCTGGAACTTAACCTCAGTGTGGTAGAGATGATTTCCATCGTGGATGGTGAAGCTAATTCATTTCCCAATATGAATCTTGTCACGGTAACCGCTTAGTTTCAGTTTTTCTGCGCTTTTTCATTTGGTTCTGTGTTTGATCTAACATTTATTTGTGTTTCTTACAGTTGATGAAGTATCAGTTCAGCTGTTGCAAGCTTTACAAGTACTTTAGGTTCAAGTCTCTCCACTTGGAGTCTTTGGTACGCGAGGGTAGATCAGAGATGGGCAAAGCCAATGCTGACATTACTTAATTGAAAGAAGATGCTTCCACAACCACTTCTTCTGATCTTGAGCTTAATCATCAAAAGAAAGAAAACACTAGGCTGACTGAAGAGAATGATGACTTGCGTGGCGAACTGGAGAATCTCCACAATCAGCTATCTGTTTCTTCCTCCCCACTCAACAAGGTATGATTCCTTCTTTAGTTCTTTGGGTTAGACGCTTGGTTTTCTCCTTTGTTTTGTTTCCTGAAGTATCCCGGCCCCCTGCTGACCAGGGGTGGGTGCGGGTATTCAAACCTTACGTGAAAGGGTTAACCAACTTCACCAGCAGTCTAGAAATCTCGCAGTCGAGCTAGTAGATGTGAAACTTAGGTTTAATGGGCAGTGCGATGCAATTAAAAAGTACAACGAACATATTGCTAAAACGGAGGATAATGGTCTTAAGTTGTCTGCAGAATATGCCGCTTATCGAAAGAAAGCAGATGCCAAATTGGACTGGGAGTCTGCTTCTCTGGTTGATGCATCTCGTCAAGTTTCCAGCTTGCGGGAACAACTTTCAAGTTATTCTTCGGATTCTGATTGTATCGTGATCAATGATTTTCTTGCGCAAATATCCCGCATTTCTGAGGAAAACCTTAACTCTCTAAGTCAGACTGGGAGTCTTGTGGCCGCTTTGAACGCGGATAATGACTCTGTGGAAACCCTGGAAGCCGAGAAATCCCGTAATGAAGTAGGATTCGCAAAGTTGAGAGACGCACTAAAAGGGTTGAACGCGGAGATTAAACGTCTTAATGAAGAGACATTCTCAAAGGAGTTTTCCCTCATTGATGAATCGCGTGACGTTTTAATTGAAGACCTTAAGGGTAAACTGGAGGAAATAATGTTTTGCTTTGTTTTCTTTTACTTTCTTGGATATAATTATTTTCTTATTGTTCTCCAGGCCTCGAGGGAAAGCTTAGAGATGCAAATGCAAAAAGTGCTCAACTACAAGAGAAATTGATCAAGGAAGAGGGTAACCGTGGCTACTTCAAGTGTCTAGCTGAGGCCAATGATTTACATACGGTAAAGACGGAGAAGAAAGCATCACGGTACAAGCAACAACTTTATGAAGTAAGCTATGAAGCCCAAGTGAAGTTTGCCAATACAGTGAATGTTATTTATGACCGAGTTAAGCTTGATACTGGCGTGGAGTATGATAAAGTAGAAGTTCCCACGCGTCCTGTCCCTTATTCTGCTCAGTCTTCAGCTTCTGCAGCTTCAGTTTCTCAGCCATCGTCCAACCCTAAAGAGAGTGCTGCGCCACCTTCTTAGTTGTTAGGTTTTCTTGGTTTTTGTTTGTTATTTTCGTTTCCAGGATTGCTCGTTTGGTGATTGTTTTTATTATACCTTCTTTGGAGATCTGAAACTTTTTTTTTTCTGTTGTTTAACCATTCAGTGGGTGCGGGGATAATCAATTATATTTTAATAAATTTGTGCTTAATGATCAATCATCAAACTCTTCGTTCCTATATTTTGTTGTCCATTTTTGCATATTCTTGCCCCTACTTGAGTGAAGGCATTGCTAGATCTTTATTCGTGGGAATGCCTTTGCTCGAGCTTGTCTAATGTGAAATATATATATACTTGCCCCTGTTGCTTATCATAAGCCTAAATTCTTCTTGTTCTTGATTCTCAGTTCACAATTGTATTATTTTCTTTTAGTCTCCTTGCATTTCACTACTGGAACTGCCCAGTTCGATTATTTAGACGTTATATGTTTGTGTCGTTATCAGAATTGATCCATACTGACTTTGCCCCAGTCGAGTATTGAGTTATTCCTTGGATGTCGCGCGGATCAATTGTGACTTTCTCCAGTCGAGTATCGAGTGTAGGGTTGCATTATTCCTTAGTTTCCTCGCGGATCAATACTGACTTTGCCCCAGTCAAGTATTAATTTATTTTTATGGTACTGGTTGAATCGATGCAAACTTTGCCCCAGTTAAGCATTGAGTGCCAAGTTGAATGTTCTTTACTATCTGTGGGGGTTAATACTGACTCTTCCCCAGTCTAGTATTAAGTGCTAAGTTGCACGATTTTTAAATTTCCGTATAGATCAATACTGACTTTGCCCCAGTCTAATATTGAGTCATTTTCTGGATGCCGTACGGATTAGTGCTGACATTGCCCCAGTTAATTATTAGATATCCTCATCTCTATTTGAGTGAGATAGTGAGTGACTTTTTAGTTTTTTCCTTATTATATGAGTTAGTAGTAATTGTGAAGTGTTTGAGCCCAGTCACAATGCTTGCCAAGCCCTGGCCAAGGGGAGGCGAAAAAAATTGCAGGGTATTATCCCTAGCAGGAATTTATGTTGTTCTGCTCCTCGGAGTAGGGACGTTTGTGGTATTTTAGGCATTTCTTTCTATCTGAAAAAGCAGGGGTACCAGAATACAACCAACTTTCGTTTGGGCTCGTGAGTCTTATGGTAAGATATGGACGATCTCAAAAATCAATATCCAAATCTGTTAACCGGAGTAGGATCACAAGTGATCAGTCCAACTCAAGACAAGTCTCGGTAAATCCCCTGGATGGATTATGTACCAACTCGACGGTTATGAATAACGTGCTTCTTGTGTTTGCTTTAATTATATAATCAGAGTTATAATGCGGAAAGTAAAGCACACAAGACACCAAGAATTTTTTTAACGAGGAAACTACGATCAGTAGAAAAATCTAGGGACCTCGTTGAAAAGACGAGGGTACCGATACACCACCAATCTTTTATTTAGTCCACCTATAAGTCAAACCTTGAATGGTTCCTGTAATCAAAAACTCAAGAACAAGATCTCTTTCGTCACTGATTGATTCACACAAGGGATTCAATACAAGATCCGAAAGGCTACGTCAACAACCAAGTACGATACTTAAATTATAAATGACAAGTCAAATATAATGCGGAAATAAAGTAAAGTACACACAAGAATTTTGTTAACGAAGAAACTACAAACTCGTAGTAAAACCCCGGGACCTAGTCTAGTTTGAATACTCTTAAGAATTAAGCCGCCAACACACCTACTCTCAGACTTCGGACTAGCTGGTGCAGACAATATGACCCTAATACGACTATTAGTCACAAAGATTTCCCCTAGTATTCCTACGCCTCAAACCACAACAAGGTGGTCACGCACATGTACTCCCCTACGCAAACAGACGTCCCTGTCTTACGCAAGAGTTGCCTCACAGCCCGTCGCGAGGACTATCGCTACCCGACCTGCAATCGGACGATTACAACCTTATGACAACAACCAACTAGCGGCAGGTCAAATCGCTAGATGATATCCTTGGTAACTAACAGATATTTCACTGAAGTTGTTTTACACCAAAAGCGAGGATATTTAAGTTTACTTTGTAATAAACCCCTCGAGATATCGATCAAGGTTTCAAAACCAAAACACCCGAAAGGGCAACCTTGTCGTCCCAGTTGGATTCAAGCAATCAGCTGGAGCAAGTACAAAATGATATGACCGTGAAGAAAAGTGTACCTGCAAGAAATAAATCCAATAACAACAATCTTGATTCCACTCAATATCTATACTATATGCACACAAACCGAAAGCGACTTGCTGACAAATCCAGGTTAATAGATAAAGAGTATGTTCTAATC
This sequence comes from Papaver nudicaule, assembly GCA_023529015.1. Classification (NCBI taxonomy): domain Eukaryota; kingdom Viridiplantae; phylum Streptophyta; class Magnoliopsida; order Ranunculales; family Papaveraceae; genus Papaver; species Papaver nudicaule. The sequence goes on along the minus strand of JAJJMA010013265.1, from coordinate 340 downwards.
ACGATTTCGATCAATTGTGCAGATTATACTCCTCTTTAGAGGCATCCGGTCTTATTGAAGACAATAATTTCTCAATGAAGAAGAATATTGAAAAAAAATTCAAATGGTGGATTGTAAATTCTCACACCATCTCTCAATCGAATTCCTCGATAAATTACATGTATCAAATGGTGGTCTTAAATTCGAAGGAACTAAAAATTTAGAAGGGGTGCCAATTTAGAATCTTCTCTCTTTTTCCTTATTTTCTCCCGGTTTCCAACTTTGTGCCGATTCAATAGTTTTAGTTTTTCTGTGTCGATTCTCCTGTCATGTGATGTATATCACGAGTCTTGTGCAAATT
>JAJJMA010013261.1:0-10793 GCA_023529015.1 Papaver nudicaule | reverse complement strand
TCAATAAGTTGGTTGATCAAGAGAGAAACTGGAATGAATTGAGTACAGTACTCAGCCTAATTTGTTGTAACAATAGGTTGGCCAAAAGTATATTTTTGTTTGCCTTTACATGACCAATATAATATAGATGCACCTAACATGATGCACAATTTGATTCCATCAGCTTAACTTAAGACTTTTCTTTGATCCACTCGTATGTATGAATCATCTTATAAGAGGGGCACAAAGTGTACCCAACATTTATCATAGGCGATGGTTGCGTTGTTGCGGTCATGATCTAATTCTGAGTCTTCAATAACCAAACCACTATCCGCAGGTCTTAGTATTGTCCATTCACTGTCACCTCTTTATATTCAAATGCTTCTTGATCTTCACAGTTCTTCGCACTTCACTTATCATTTTGTGCAACATCAGCTGCAGTCCTGCAGGTAGCATATAAATATAAATCTGTATGGCTATTTAAATAGGATAGGTTAGGTGTAATTTTTACTTGGATACTGCAGAAAAGAGAAAATTAAACCATAAAAGGCGTAAAGCAAGCTTATGATCATCCGAAAATACTTTGAGAATTTTCATATTAATGCGATGGAGTTGTATTGTTCTTTGAAACTGAAGGTAACGAAATGGAGTCAAACCTCAGAAGAAGAATAGGCTTTTCCCGACTTAAACAAACTCCCCACTTTAAGTTATCTGCAACCCCACTTTGATCTGTTTGTGAGTCAAAAGAAAACCCACCAAGTTATTTCTTTCTAGAAGAAGCGAGTGAAACCTGTAGCTAGATAATGATGAAAAAACATATCAAATGAATAAGACACTGACCCTTTGAAGAAACAAAGATTTGGTTCTGATGAAATTTTCTTGAATTGATTATTGGTTGATGAACAGATTCAAAACCACTTTCAAGAACAGTTTGATTCCTATTACGAAACACACATAAAATATTAAGCAACTATTAGTTCAAGTTTTGCTCACTTACCATCTCCTTATTGGGTAAAGTAGAGAGTGCCTTCGACACCTTTTCTGCTGCTAAGAACGACAACTCCCTTCACCATTTTTAAGTGTGTCCATTCAAAATCCTCAATTAGCTAGTGATACACACACACCACGAAAATAAAAACAAAATAGAACTTGCTGAAGTAGAAATAACAATTTTGCCTTCAATTTAAAGTCATTTGGTTTCACATGCATGTAAATTATCAGTCAAAAAAGTTGAAGGAAAAAGAAATAAAAATGATTCCAATATAATCTTCTTAATTAGAACTTAAAAGTAAACAATCTAATTACTGATCCAATGATTTTCGATCGGAACTCATCAGATAAGCATCAGGACAAAATAATATTGATTATCAAAAATCGAATGAATGCCTCTTTCGTGCTTTAGCAGCAGATAGGTACTCTCTACGAATACCTCTATTATGAGTTGCTTGTAGCCTTGAATATATAGAAGGTGTAGCGTGAATTTCGTTTTGGTCTTCCAATGTTGCACAAAACGAAAAATATAGGGACAGGGTTCTTATTCCACCTACTCTGCAACACCACCATTGCAAACCCAGAAAGAGAATTATTGACATTTACCAAACAACCAAACACTGCCATTCACAAAGTCAGAGCAAAATCAATGCATAATCCATAATTAGGTTGATGTGATGGCAATTGTAAGTATTATCAATGAACCCTAACAAAACTATGCAACTTCAATAAACCAAATAAGATCTCTAACCTTTATGACGCACCTGCGATATAAAAAGGGAAGAGTAATCAACATCAACTCTTATGATGAACTAAACAGGGACGGTGTAAATCAATAAACGAAATAGATATGGCGGTGCAAAACAGATTTGAGAGAGCAGGGAAATTAGGTAAGCCATGAGCTTGAGGAAGAGTTGAGATAAGATGTGGAGGACGGAAAAGAGTTTAGGGTTTGGGAATGGATTTTGAGAAAAGATATTCGGGGAGGACGGAAAAGAGTTTAGGGTTTGTGGATGGATCTTGAGAGAAGATATTCGGGTGGTTTGTGATTGGATATAATTTACCATGGTGGGGCTAGGAGTTCTAAAAATTGAGAGAACTCCCTACTTTTAATCTCAAGTAAGTAAAACATTCTGAAATTATAGGTTTAACGGTTCTTTGCTACTTGCAGTAGATTTTCCTTTGAAGGAATGAATCTTCTATCAGCAAAAGTTTTTTTTTTTGTATCAATTCACAGTAGTATAACAATTGAATTTCTATACAGTCAGATTGTATGGCCAATTTTCACAGAAGGACGGTAATGTTCTTGGCTGGATTATGCTTCCAGTATTGGGGTTTGATTCCTCTTTGTGTTTGCAGTTGCATATGTTTTCTTTTCCTCATGAAATCTAGAGAGAAGTTCAGGGCTTTCAAGAACATTAGATTATGTTCTAATTTGACTGTGAGTTTGATGTGCTGCTTGATTCTCTCCATATATTGTTTTTAACTTTTTAGTGACATTCCTGGTTTAATTACTCAAACAGGAATGGAATTGCTTGGGCTGAATCGTCTCTTTGGTAATCTCCTTGTCTTTTCCAAACATGCCAGTTACTATCTTTTCTGCTGTTAGTAAACCATTGTTTCATTTTTGTCAATGTGAACACACATGTTTTTATTATTTATACTAGTAAAGTCGCACGCTTCCCGCGTCTGCAGTGTGAAAATGCTTTAGCAATCTGTGCTGGTGGTGGTATTGGTGGAGGTATTGGTGGTGGCGGTGTCAGCAGAGTTGGTGGAGGTGGTGCTGCCGATGGTGGTGGTGGTAGAAGTGCTTCTGGTGGTGGTTATGGTAGCGACGATGGTGGTATTGACGGTGAGGTGGTGGTAGGCTTGGTGGTTTGGTATTGCTGATGGTAGTGGAGGTGGACATTATTTGCTTATGAAGGCAGGGACGGCTAAGGTGTTGATGGAGGTGGTGAGCTGTTGAGGATATATATAGAACGATGACTTGATTTGATAAGGGTATTATTGTCAATTAAAATTATGACCAACAAAAAATGAGGCTTCACCGAAAAAGAACCTTTTCTTTATTACTGTGAGATTAAAATTAGAATAACATATAACTAAAATACCTAGCTATTTTAAGGGCGAGCCCTTTTTTAATAGGGGCGAGCACTACTTAAAATATCCTATCCCAGTTTATAAGGGGTGGCTAATTACAATTAATCTATCATAATCAGTTACAAATTATAATTACCACTAATTATCCACCCACTAATTCTCCCTCTCAATTTTCAGTTACAAAAAATCACTCCCACTCCCCCTACTCCATTAACTTCCCACACCTTCATCATAATTTTTTTAAAAAAAAAAAAAATCAAAACGAAACCCGATTCTCTCAAAATCCTTCATTCTTTCGAATTCTTACTTACTACTCTCAAATTCTTTCGAATTAAATTCATGGCTATCGACGGAGAAGGAGATGATTCAACAGTTACTTACAAGGGGAGGAAAGAAAAGAAAAATCAAATAACAACCGTGACGAAGAGGAAGAACAACCGGAGGAAGAATCTTTGGCGGAAATGCAGAGGTAAGTTACTCCAATCACCTTTGCAATTGTTTTGGATGTAGTTTGAATCAGTTTGATAGGTTAGAAACCGTCAATTGAATTTACAGCATGAAAAGTCGTTAAGCTATGAAAGAATAGCATGACGATTTTGCAGTTTCATAAAAAAAAAATTAAGAACAATCGTCTTGGTGTTGAACAAAAGCTTGACGATTTACACAGTTTCAGATATAGTTTCCGAGTTTTGCATGCACAGAATCGTCATACAATAATATATATTTCCTTGACGAGTTTCCCTAAATCGTCTGAATATTGTCTCACGGAAAAAAAAAATTAAGAACAATCGTCGAGGTTTTCCGTAATTCCTTGACGAGTTAGTCACTTTCAGATTAAATTTCCTAGTTTTGCATGCCTAGAATCGTCAGGTAATTATACATTTCCTTGACGATTTCTGTAAAATCGTCTCAATAGTGTCCCAAAGCATGACGAGTTTGGACATAACAAATTTAGGCTATGTCCAATGGGATGAGTAAATCTTAATGCTTTACCTTGACGATTTAGGGTAGGGCTGAATGAACTCGTCATGCATTTGTCAAATTCCTTGACGATTTTGATTGTTCTTATGTGAATCGTCATATATTCCTTTGTTTCCATGACGATTTACTGTGTCAGTTTACTTGTTAAATGATTTGTTCTGTGTATGTATTAAGGTTAGAGACAATCAAAAGGGGGAAAAGAATAATGCCACCGAGGGTCCAAAAGAACGTTTTTATACTACCAGTCAGCGACCCGTGATAATCCGTGAGCCAAACCCTGATGCAGTTCCTACTCCTATGGAGTTTAATGATGATGGTAATGTTCCGAGGACTGAAGATGATATTCCTCTCGACGTTCTCCAACTGCAATTTGATGAATACGGAACTGGCAGGGTACAACCTAATGACGTACCCCAAGGTGATGATGATGATGAGGATATTCCTAATGATGGTAATGATATTCCTAATGATGCCGATGAGGTCCAAGGTGAAGACCAACCCCAAGGTGAAGACCAACCCCAACGCAAAAAGAAAGCTAAAGCGAAGGAACCACACATTCCCGATGAGATTCTGATGCTACCAAAAGAACACGGACCTTACGGGGTACCAGCTGATGGTGGAGAGGTTCTTTTCGGATACAAAACCTCTTGGGCTCAAACACTCTACACTACCATGGTAATATACCCGTCCCTTGCTTCTAATTTTAGATAGGTTTAGCTAATTTGATTGTTATTAATAAATTTTTATCTCGTAGGATCATTCGAATGCCACTAGAATATTAAGGCACCAAACGGCGTACCACAATATGGCCAACTGGCCGCTTGAAGGTGAATGTGAAAGGTTCATAGAGATTGTTAACAACTCCGATCTGAGGCCAATCGTGGATAACTCTGTTATTGCCTATGACATCGAGACGGTATCAGCATTCTGTAAGAGGTATTATGCGGAGACAGACACCATGCACTTTGGGTTCGGGGAGATGGGGCTCACTCCTGAAGATGCTCATCATACTTTCAAGGTCAAAATTGATGGCAAATCAACCAATGAAGGCTACGTAAAGCAACTCACTTTTAAGAGACTTCGTGAATTGTGCGAAGAGTTGTTTGGGTGGGGTGAGGACGAGGCGAACTCATGGTTTATGCTTGACAAGTATAGCAAACCGAAGAGGGAGTTCAATCTGGTAAGGTTGAGAGCGGAGTATTCTAGGACCAAGATAAAAGATGAGGGTACTACAATGGAAGATCATGAAGTAAGGGCTGCTGCTGCGGCTTATCTCTTATATGTCCTCGCTATTTGTGTATTCCCTTCGTCTGCCGGTAACAGGGTGAACGCCAACTACCTCCAGCTATTATATCCCTTGGATAAGGTGAAACAGTACTCGTGGGGAACATCCATAGTGTCACACGTGAACACGGCGCTGAGAAAGGTATCCCATCATAAAACTACTCAATTCAATTGCAACACGTCTCTGCTGCAGGTAATATATGGTTTTTTGGTGGTTTAAGTTCGTACATATTCCGTAATATATATGGACTGTTGTTTATGTGTAGTTGATGTTCTTCACTAGGGCTGTCCAAAAAAACCGAAACCGTGGTGAACCGCACCGAACCGCACCGAAAATTGGAAAAACCGAACCGAGCCAACGGCGATGGCGATGGCGATGGCGCAAAAATTGAAAAACCGAACCTTATGGCGATGGCGATGGCGATGGCGATGGCATATAACCGCACCGAAAGCCACGGTGTGCACCGATTAACATCAACCCTTGGATCTAAAAACAGTTAAACCGTTAGATTAGTGTATGAATTAAAATCCCTACTATTCCATTAAATTACGTCTATACCATGGTATATATACACCCTTTACCTATCTTCTACCACATTTTATTGCGCCTCTCTTCTCTAAATCTCTCTTCTCTAATTATCTCATCTCTGCAACTTTTTTTCATTCCTCTTCACTTTTTCTCTCTCGCTCTCAATAAAACTTTTCACTCTCTCATCTCTGCTCCTACATTTTCAGAACTTCTAATCGATCTATTTTGCCCTTTCGGTGTTAACAAGGAGGTAACATTCGATCTATCTTCTAATCGATCTATTTTGAAGAAAAACTCAGAAATACAGATCTGGTTTTGGGGCTATATTCAGGATTAGTCAGACCTTTATTCTTTTGAGAAATTGAATCTCCAAATTTGTTTGAATTCACACTAATCTTTCGGATCTGGTTTTGAGTTCCACTGAGTTAATCTTTAACCCACCGATTTCACACTAATCTTTCGGATCTCTACTTGACTTTGTTCCATACCGCTCTTCACTAAATCATACTTCCAATTCCTACATCCACAATTAGAATCCAACCATCCCCATTATCGTTACCTTCCTGCTAGGGCTCACCTATAACTTACAATTAATAGCCTTAGCTTTACTATCCTCACACGCCCATTTAAAACCCCTCCTGGTACACAGTTTCATTACCATCTCCTTTTAACACTATCACCACTACTACTACAATGTTTTTTAGCCTATATATATTCCTTCTTTCTCCTAGAGAAAATACAGATCTGGTTTTGGGACTATATTCAGGATCTTGGTGGATTTGATTTGTTTCTGTTAAGCTTGGGAGGATGAGTAGAGCAAGACTCAAGATTTTTTGTTCTTATTTGTGAATATACTGTATTAAACCTAAAAGAAAAATGAATATACTGTTTTTTTTTTTTTACTTTTTTTGTTCCAAAATTAATCTATCGGTTTTCACCAAAACCGAACCGCTTTTACCGAACCGAGGATGAATGGCGACGGTGATGGCGCAAAATTTAGAAAACCGAGGATGATGGCGATGGCGATGCATAAAACCGAGCCGAACCGCGCCATGGACAGCCTTATTCTTCACAGGTGTGGATATATGAACACTTTCCGAAACTGATGGCAGCAAATAATAGGTGGATTGATCTGGCAAAGAAAGGCCAATGGCACCCCGATCAACCAAGAGGGCAGAGGTACATGTTCACGGGGGATCATCTGAAGGGAAAGAAGAATTGGTACCTATTCGTTCGCCAAACATTGGACAGCATGGAGGCAGATGAGGTAGTTTTCGACCCTTACATGGAGCATAGGAAAGAGGGGGAAATGGCACCAAGAGAACCAATTTGTATGTACCATGGTCCTTTGTGGCACCCCCTTGGGCATACAATGTACGACCCGAGCCGAATAATGAGGCAAGTCGGGTATATTCAAGATTGTCCAGCTGAGCCAAGATTCAAAGTGGTCGTGATAAATAAGGTGCTGACATTGGGCGTATCATCGTAAAATACAAACCAGAGCCCTCTAACGATCATTGGAATGCACGAATGGATAATTTCATAGCCAAATATCTTCAGTGGCAACCGGTGGTGCTTGGACATGATAGCACAAAACGCTACCTAAAATGGTACCTTACATTCACGCATGCCAAAGTGATACGTGGGTAAGGGGAAGTCAGACTCCCTCGTAGCCGTGGTGGACGTGGGCGTAATACAGTCCATGATGATTCTTCGTTGCTGAAGTTATGCGTAAGTATATATTTTGCAATTTAGTTGTTTAAGATTCACACTTAGATTACTCAAATATCTAACTCATGTTTTTTTTTAATGAAAATAGAAGGAGCGGTTGAAAATAGTCCTCAACTGGTTGTGTTTGAGATCTGATAAAGGAAAGGGGTTGACCGAAGCTGAACTGAACCAACATAATCAACACGTTAGGCACATCCATATGCCCGCCTAATTGAACCAACATAATCAACACGTTAGGCACATCCATATGCCCGAGGCGGAGCACATGTTCGAGGAATTACGACGCAATACGAACACTCGTCATATTGAAACCAGTGACACTCAAGAGACAGGAGAAACTTCTAGACGAGGTCGTGGTCGTGGGCGTGGCCGTGGTGAAGGTGAAGGTGAAGGAGAAGCCATGGGGGCAACAATGATATGGTTTAGTTTTTTTCGTTTCACACTTTGATTTTAGTAGGTGAAAGAATATTATGTCTGTTTGGTGTGTTTGATACATTTTTTCGTTTCCTAGGTTGACAATGGTTTGTTTTTTTGTTAACGGTTCGTTGTTGTTACAATGGTAAATCGTACCTTGTTTGACAATGGTAAATCGTACTTTGTTTCATTACATGTCTAAATTGTTTGGAAACTCAAAGAAAAAATTACAAATTCGTCATAGTTTATGTTCAAACCACGACGATTCCGACAACCTGTTTCCAAACAGCTGTTAAAACACCTAAACTCGTCATGGTCATGATGTAAACCACGACCATTTGAGCATAATAAAACTTAGTCGTCATGTAAGTTAAGCAAAATCCATTACGACTTACCTTGTTTTTTCGGCAGAGGGATGATTTTTTCTCAAAGCTAAATCGTCAAGATTTTAAAACATAGTGTGACGATTTAACTTGTTTTTTTGAAGAGGGGTGATTTTTCTCAAAGATAAATCGTCAAGATTTTATCACATAGTGTGACGAGTTAACTTGTTTTCTTGGCAGATGGGTGATTTTTCTCAAAGTTAAATCGTCAAGATTTTGTTACGCAGTGTGACGATTTAGCAAGCAGTATTTTCGGGCATATTGGATCCACTTGTTAAATCGTCATGGCCCCGTAAAAACCTTGACGATTGTTCATCTACACACGCAGGGTCGTCATAGACCATCACAGAACCTTGACGATTTGTGTGGAATCGTCACATTTATATGTCATTTTGTGACGATTCTGGGTACGAAGCAATTGGGTTGAGTTGATTTTAACTGGTAAATGGTGGCCGAAACCCTAGGAGTTTAATCTTACATCCCCGCCAAGAACAAGTCGAAGCAGGAGATGTGGCAAATCGTTGCATGCGAAGATGTAAATTTCATTAGAGAAAAACAAGTAGAGACCCGCCAACATAGAAGAAGAATTTGATGTGGAATTACCGCAAGTATTGGGATCATATCCTGTTCCTTTGAGGGTGTTGTGCATTCCGTCTCCAACAGCTGATCAAATGAGAAAGCAGTACACTGCTCATTGGAATTGCTTGCTTGTTGCTTCTCCGACCTTGAGACTTGAGGTAAATGTAGCAACAATGTACGCTAACCATTTGTATCTTAATTGCTTAGCTTCTTCATTATGCGGTGTGATTAAATTGAGAATTTCATCATATTCAGAATTAGTTTCGTAGAATTCTATCGAGTTTCTAGGGTGTATTCTTTTTACCCCCTTAATTTTTAGGAAGAATACTAATGAGGATTCAATTGCCAAAAACAAGAGGTGGGAGGTCTGGATGGTGTTGAAGGGTCATATTTAACATATATAGTTTCACTTTTTCTTTATAAAATTACTTCTTCATAAATTAGTTTCATGTTCCCCCTATTTCTGACAGAACGTATACTCTTTAGAACATGCATGAGAATCATCCCAGCAGCTAAGTCACAAACTACATTATTCACTTCAATCCAATTTAGACTAATAGATCCATTCACTACTAATATGCTATGAGAATATGATCCCATTAGCTTTGCCCCAGCCTAAAATATACTCCATCAGAAAACTAATATAAAGCATTTTAGATTCGTACTTGACAGTTTTTTTTCCCCATATTTTCCTGTGGTTTATATCTTTTAAACACTTGCCTTTTCTGCTTCATACACTTGGGTGAGCCAAGTTCTTAGGCCGGTTCCAATGGAACCTAGAAAATGTACCCCTTTGCAATCCTAGGTGGACTAGCAAAGCTAAAATGGGGCAGTGGGTATCGATGTTTTTTCTATCTACCAACGGTAATAGTTTGAATTATGTGGTAAACTTGAATCCAAATTCGCACCAAAGTTTTCACTCTCTCTTTAGCTCTATCTACCCTCTTTTGCTCTTTTCTGTTTTCACTCTCTCTTTAGCCCTTTCTACTCTCTTTTAAAAATGGGAGAACCATCCAAATTTCTTAATTGGTCCGGAGTTGTGGCAGAAGCCGTCGAGAAAAGATACTGTGAGGGATACTAAAAATAGAGGAATCCAAAAAACAGAGGAGAATTCAAGTTTTGGAAATTAACGAGGTCAAGGTTCCAGGTAGAAAACAAAGAAAGGTTCAAGCAAAAGGCAAGGAAAATCTCAAACCTCAAAATATGAAAGTGCAACCGAAAGGTAACTTGAGAATTATTAAAACTGGAAAAAATCCAGGACAATCATACAAAGAACGTATCGAATGGAAGCTGCTTCAGTTGAAAAAATTCAATGAGGGTTCAAAGATAGTGAGAGAGCAACAAACTGAAGTTCCTGTAGAAGATAAACAAGTATTTGAAAAGATAGGCAGAGATTTTTCGCCAAGTCGATTTTATGTATTAGATTCCTTTGGAACCTAGAGAACAAGCCTCTTTTGTTTAGTTAGTGAAAATATATGATGTAAAATATCTAAGAAATATGATGCTGTAAACCAAGATTACACTACCCTCCAAATCAAGATCTACCAAGGTAACATACACTTGCTTAGTCAAATGGCCTAAGAGTATCCTAGAGTCACCTAATTATCACTATCAAAATACTGCACAACAACGTACAACGTACCCAATATAAACATGCACCCAATTGAGATCAAACGACTCAATAAAAATGTACACTTCAAGTATATAATCGACTACATAGTAACAAGGATCAATGCAATTTTGTGGAGCCTAATTTTATCGCAAAACCCATAAAATTGTAATGAGCTACGTAAACCAAATTAAAATCGTAAGCTTGCCCTAAC
>JAJJMA010013255.1:1702-23388 GCA_023529015.1 Papaver nudicaule | reverse complement strand
GAAGATGAGAGATTTGATGCATATTGGATTGAGAGTAATTTGGTGATCAGCATTGGAGTTGTGTTAGATCCTAGGTACAAGTCAAAATGGGTAGAGTTTCGTTATAAGCAATTGTATGGATTCAGTGGGTATGCAAGGGAGTATAAGAAATTCAAAAAAAAAAAAAAAAAAATGGCAGCTCTTTTCAATGCATATGATTTACAAATGCAGCTGAGAATTATTTTAGCAGCCGCAACTCTGTCTCAAGCTCAAGTATGACGGATTCAGTCAATGCAGATGAGAGTGATCCTGATTATGATGAGTTTATGATGCAAAACAGTGAGTTTGAGGTGCATAAATCTGAGTTGGAGAAGTACTTAGAAGAACCAATGCTTAACAAAGGCTCACCAAAAGATGAGTTTTTGTTTGATATCTTGAGTTGGTGGAAGCTAAATGCACCTAAGTACCCAACTCTTGCAAAGATGGCAAGAGATGTGTTGGATGCTCCAGTCACTAGTGTGGCATCAGAATCAATGTTTAGTCATGTTGGTAGAGCGCTGACAACACACAAAACTTCATTAGATCCAGAGTGTGTTGAAGCATTATTGTGCTTAAGTGATTGGTTGCCAGAATTCTTTTGCACTGGTAATTTTTCTTTTCTTTTACTTTATCTTGATAGTTCGTTATATATATTTGTTGCTTTATCTTCTTCTCATCTGATCTGAATGTGTTGTAATGCTGCTAATACAGATATGGAAGTCATGGATGAAGAATGAAGTTGAACTGAGTGCAATGCAACATATGAAGTGCCAGCAGTAAGCAATGCTTTGTGATGTGTTTCAGTCTTTGAGTTTCAGTGTTTCTTTTGTAACTTGTTTGTTTTTGTGTTTTTTTTCATGTGTGAGACTGTGAGAGTGAACTGAATGTCTGTTTGAAACTATTTTGGACCTCTTTTGGTGTTTGAAGACAGTTTGGGTGTGTGAAATTTGAACTTGAATCACTGAATTGAGTTGAATGTTAACTTAGAATCTGTATTTCCAGTTTTCTGTCAGAAAACGGAATTTATCGGATTAAAATCCGATATCCGATAGCTTAACCTATCAGCATTGGTTTTCAATTTAGGTGATCCTATTAGATATTATCGGCTATCGGAATCTCGACAACTCTTAACCTATCGGAATCGGATTTGCCAAAATCCGTCGGATTTTCATCCGTTGACAGGCCTATGCTCAATCACAATTTATTTGAATAGTAATATTTCTGGATTTGGTGTTTCATTTAGCTTTAATTGACTGTATTTAAACATCTAATCTATGCAAATGATAGAAAACGATGAAACCTCATTTAATCAGTATCACTGATACCACCATATTGTGACCGATACGACACAAATACTCAATACGGGTCGAGGAACATAGATCTAAAGTTACAAGAAAACCTTACGGTTATATCCCAAATGCCAAGCGTCCAAATCCCCCTAATCTTGTAGCCTAATACATCACACCCCTTCTCTTACGCAAACAAGGTACGAACTCTGCTCCAAGTGGGATATTGCTGTACTTTCCATCGAATATTATCCCATCCAATCCTTGGATCTATGCGAGAGATGATGTCAAGGAGCGTTAGAGGGGGATCCATTCAATGGGGACATAATCTTCAAAAAATCTTGAATTTGATCGCCACCATTGAATTTGGATTGGACTGAGGTTCATCTCGAATGTCTTACGTGAAAAAAGTGTCTCGAATGACAATTGATCCTGGACAAATTAGGAACTACTCATTATGGGAAGTATTTCCCCCGAAATTTCTCAATACTCGGAAGTTCCAGCTTTTACCATTAGTACCTGTCGCTAAGTACGAACTCATCATAAATTGATGTTGGTACAAAGTACCCACCACCACGTGTAAGCATCTGAAAAGAAGAAGCAGGATAATCATGGTAGGTGTGCAAAACTGGATAAGATCTTAGGACCTTTTGTTAGAGCATAGCTCGGTTGAACCCACTGATGTTGCTATCTCAAGTCAGTTGTCAAGTTTATGAGACATAAACACAATCCTTGATAGGTTTACTCTACAACTCGGACTAGGATAGTTCTAGGTAATTGAGACGAAGACTGATGAAGACGAAGACCGAAGCTTACTACTTGATAAATCATAACGTCCTCGCTGAAGGTTAGAAAGGTATTTCCTTTCCGTATCGTTTTTACCATTTCTATCATACCAATAGTCTATGGTGTTGTTTATATGATCCGAAGGTATTCTAGGATTTTCGCCTTTGCATTTGTCACACTTATGATAATTTGCATAGGTAGAGTATGTTGAGTTGTCTCTTGAAATAACCCTAACGGTGAACGCGTTCATGAACGCGTACATATAAGTTCAAGAATTCTCCTGAACTCTAAGGACTGCTCTGTGAACGCGTTCATATAAGCCATGCGAAAACTTCCAACTTCCATATCTTGAAGTTTTCGGTCTAGACATGATTAGTTCTCGGACTTGTCGTGACTTGGCCCATGGAATTCAATAACTTAATCCAAGCGATGTTCAAACTAAGTATTTGGACCAGAAGTCGCAAAGCGATGTCCAAACAAGCATTGGACCAGAAGTCGCGAACCTTCAAACAAGGTTGAGTCTTCTTTAACTTTTGGCTTAGTCCAAAGTTCTTAGAAGATTGAGAATGGGTATTCAAGCTATGGACTTTCCTAGTTCCGGAACTTGCTTGAGCCCTACTCAAGGTTGCTTAAACTTTAAGCAAAGCCTCCCTCACTATAAATAGACGACCTTCTGCAAGATACAATCTTAATCCTCTACACATCTGTGTATCCTTGTATAAAGGTTGGTCGTCATCTCGAAGTCCTTTTAGGACTACGACTATTGAAAGACTTCACTGAGGATCGTGAAGCACAGGTCGGAAGTAAAATTCCATCTTGTATCTTGGGTCGATTGAATTCTTTCAATCTTATCACGACCAAGATTTGATAGAAACTTCGTAAGGTAGATCTTGTATCGTAAACCCTAGAAGTTCCCAACGCAAATTCACGAACTAGGTTTCATACTAAGTTCGTCACGCGTTTGGAGGTAAAGTTGTTTAGGCTAGATTAATAAGCCCTATTCAACATATCAATTTCCATTAACCTTGACTCTAAGTCTAAAGGAAATCACAATCGTATTCTTGTTTGATTACTTGGATACTTTTAGGCGTCCTGTTAGAGGCAGGGTAGCGCTAGTTTTCACGAAGGGAAGTGGAGCAACTCCTACGCCTATAAAGGACGTCAGCTAGGGGAATCAAGTACGTAGGCTATTGTGGGAGCCAAGAGACGTAGGAGCACATTGGTAGCTGAATTTCTTGTAGGGTGAATTCAGTCTCGATACAGTTTAGTCCGAAGTCTGAGAGTAGGCTAGCGTCTGTACACCGTTCATACTAAGGGTGTTCACATCTGGACGAGGTCCCGGGGTTTTTCTGCTATTGCAGTTTCCTCATTAACAAAACTTCTTGTGTCGTGTATTACTTTTATCTTCCGCATTATATTTATATAATTAAAAGTACTGCATAAATCCAATAGTTGACTATATAACCTTTGACATTACTCGGGTGAATACTTGAATATTGATTTGTGAGATCGTTCAAGTTATATAATCAACAGAGTTCACGAAAACAAAAAGTTGGTGGTGTATCTCGGTATCCCCATTTTTTCACCTTTATCTCATCTCGAGTAAGGACCCAAATGAAGGGCTAAGATCTAAGGCACCTTTATCCCATCTCGAGCAAGGACCCAGATGAAGGGCTGAGATCCATACATAACTGAATTGACGGGACAAGACCTCTAGGACAGCTGTCAGGCTTGGGGGACAGCGTATGCGGAGCCACACTCAGAAGAAGACATCACATAGAAGAAAATGAAGTGTCGCAACCTCAGAGCTAAAGGCAGCACTAGATGAAGAGATCTGAGGGCCCTACATGGTATGAACACTAAGATCTGAAAACTGCCATGATTCTCCTATAAATACCCATCTCAATGGTATGAAGAGGAGACGAATATTTTGGGACAAGGAAGTGAGAGAAAGAACCTGAGGCACTCAGTAGTTTCTTGATCTAGATCCTCTTGTATCCATTACTCAAAGTCACTAAGATTGAAACTAGTTGTTGTATTACTTATACCCCTTTATATGAATGTTATGAATAATAGTTAGTAGAATCATTCTTATGTTATGGTTTTCGGTTATTACATACACGTTCCATTGCGTATTACCTAATCATATTGAGTGATCATAAGAACTCAATATCATTTATATCTTGTATGTTTGTATCCTAAGGTGAGGTTACTTTTGGTACAAACAATTTGGCGCTAGAAACAGGGACTTCGGTCTCTGGTAAAGGATTTATCTTTCCTGTGCTACCTTGTGTTACTCTTTTAAAAAAAATTTGTTGCTCTTACGAATAGAAAGTAACTGAGGTCCTGAGGGAAATAAGTTGGATCTTACTCTATAGTACGGATTGAACTCGATTTCAAGTAGAACGTTTTTCTATCAATTGTTTACTAAGGAATTTCTGGTGGGTACCCAAGGGTAAATTTAAAAGATGAGGCACTATCACTGATTCTCGACGCTCTTACACATTAAGGACCTAAGAATGGAAAGCCCAAGGATACTCGTAACTCAAAAATCAGAACAAGGAGCATAACGAAGGATCAATCTGAGGCAAGGGATGTGGATACAGTCGAGCACAGCAGCGTCACTCCGGCACCAACAACACAAAGTTTGGTAGCAGCAGCTTCCAGTGCCGCAGCAGATAAAGCCGCAATACAAAAATCCGCAAAAAAAGTTGGTTCTTGACCATCAGGCCATGTGTTTAGCTGCAGTACAGAAAGCAACGGCAGAAAAAGCCGCGGCCGAAAAGTTCTTTGGGGAAAAATCCGCAGCACAAAAATCCGCAACCCAAAAAGCAGCAACCGAAAAAGCCGCAATAGAGAAAGCCAAAATAGATAAAGCTCGGTCTGATTCTAAAGCATCAGCTGAGAAGGCGTCCGCAGAAAGAATCAACATGGATCGCACTAGGAGTGAAAAAGCCCTTTCATAATAAAAAATTGCCGCAGAGAAAGTTGCCGCAAAGGTGAAAGCCGCAGCAGAAAATGCAGCAGTCAGCACAATTTTCCTTGAGGCAGAAGAAGTTGCGGACTTGGAAGCAACACTCGATGCTTCAAGACAGGAGAAGATGGGAGACTCATCGTTTGTGGTTACTAACCAACCTTATGGTATCCCTCTAACTAGGCCCGTAGTGACGCAAAAGCCGCAACCAAGGATGTTCTTTGGAGAGTCGAGCGCACCATCAGCAGGATATGGAATGTTACAAGAGATCTCTAACAGAAGAATAGGAGATTGTCCAACAAACCCAATCACCCCTGTGATTCCAGTCATCATCGAAGGGAAAGACGGGAACTTAAGGACTAGTGAACGCACACCTCATAATTTTTTTGGGGAAAACAACCATTTAATTAGAGAGCTCCATGAGTTTCAATTTGAAGAAATAATCCACTTTCACTGACGCACTTTCCCTCTTAGCTGAGGAAAATCAGGTACTCAAGGGTGCAAGAGAGAGGCTTGAAAGAAGACTCCATAAAGCTCATGAGGAAGCATCATAGAACAATTCAGTGATAAGGACAACATCATCTCCTGAAAGCCAAGTAGTACCATATATTGGGGCAGACCAGCCAGAACCGCTACGCCGCATTGATCCAAAAAGGACCTCAAAAGCCAATCTCGTGCACCAGATGGAGAGAGTTACGCAATATAGCCCTCATGAAGATGGAGGTGAGGACTACGAGGATACCGTACCCAAGTATGATCATACAACCAGGTGGGGTAGGCAAGATGATGACATGGATCAGATGCGCTTAGAGATCAAAATCCTCAAATCAAAACAAGGAGGTGGACATTTGGAAGAAGCCATGAAAGACTCACACTCCACGCCTTTGGTCCCAAGGATCAATTTTTACAAATTGCCTGATAAATGTAAACCCCCAACTTTTATCCGTTTTGAAGGTCTAGACAATCCCACTATACATTTAAGGTACTACAGAAGAGCCATGGCGCAGTGGGAATGGGATGATAAGGTTATGTGCAGATTCTTTCCCTCAAGCTTAAAAGGCCCTGCCTTAGCTTGGTATGATGACCTACCATCCAACTCGATCAACTCCTTTGAGGAATTAGCTAATGCTTTCATAATAAAGTACCTCTATAGTAAAAGAACTAAGGCCGGCTTAGATCGAATTTTTGCTTGGCCATAGGCCCAAAAGAGACCTATCAAGAACTTAGGGACAAACGGATTAAGATCGGGCAAGAGTAGGGCTGCACAAAAACCGAGTCGGATAACTGAAACCGGCCGAAACCGTGAAAGCCGAAGCCGAGCCGAAGCCGAGAATAACTTATAATGTAAAGGTTTTCATTTCTAAAACCGAGCTACACTCGGCTTAGGACATAGGTATGAGCTTAAAAGCCGACCGAGCCGAGCCGAGAAAACCGAACAATATCAGCCATACAGATCCATCTGAATATATCCTAATCGTTCATGCCTACATATATATACCAAAGTGTAGCCCTAGAAAAACCTAAATGAAATCACTTTTCTCTTATCTTCTCAGCGGCAACTCTCTTCTCATTCTCCTCTCACACACCATTACAATCATCACCTCACCTCCATCACTACCACAACAATTAATCAATCACCACCTTCTTCTTTCTCTTCTTCTTCTTGTTTCCATGAAAATTACAATTTTTCAGTTTTCATAGCAATCAAAAGATGATTTTTTTTACTAACTCACCGGAGGCGACATAAGCAAATCTTTTTGTGCAGATGAGGAAGATGAAGCGGAATGAGTATTACTTTGGTGTTCCAGTTCTTCCTCTGTGTTTAATTCTTTCTCTTCTTCTTCTTATATTTCAACAACACATGTATCAGGAGTAGGATGTGACTGGATCTGTGGTTTGTGATGTATATGGTTAGAAATTGTTGTTCCTTGTAAATTTGGATCTTGATTTAATTTCCTGATAAATAATTTACTTATGGGTTCGACTTATAATTATCATTTCTTGTACATAAATGACTTGATATCTAATATGCAAATCTCTGCAAACATACTATGTGATATGAATTAGTTTTTTGTGAATTTTGATGATTCTAAACTCTGTTCAAACATTGAGTTTGAGAATAAAATATCAACTTAACTCGGTAAAAACCGATGGAAAACCGTAACCGGCCGAGGCGGCTTGGATCGGTTTTGAAACCGAACCGAGGCTGGTTGGCTAAGGTAGAGGTATTGAAATTAAGAACCGAGATAAATCGATTTAAGGCACAGGTATCGACTCAAAACCGAGCCGGCCGACCGATGTGCAGCCCTAGGCAAGAGATTAGAAATATGAATCCAGAAATCAGTATCAACTGTTTTAATGGGATTTAGGCCGCATGAGCAACCTTTTTGTGGACATCCACAGCCAAAAGCCCAAGACTAAAAGGAATCTTATGGTTTTGATTACAAGCATGTCAGACTCCAGGAAATCCAAAGAGATAATCCAAGGGCGCAACCCGCATCAAAAATCACTCAACGCACTAACTCGGTTGAGCCTGAGCCTTCAGCTTCGAAAAGAAGTTATGAATCAGGAAAATCTCCTTACCAGGACAAAAAAGCCAGAAATGGGGATTACAAACGAAATGATGGTAAGATGGGCAATTCAAGGAAATGGACACCATTCAGTGAGCTAGTCTACACCAAATTAAATACCGGAATCGTACAAATTATGGCAGCAGTAAAAAATCGCCAAAACTTTGAGTAGCCACATACTAGGGGCAAGCAACATGAGAAGACTGCGAGCCATCATGATGTGAGTAGCACGATTTCAGAGGACATACGACTGAAAGGTGTAAGAACTTGAAGGATCAGATCCAAAGAATGATAGACGCCGATAATTTACAAGAGTATTGTATGGAACCCAAATGATCAAGTACAACCCCCGAAGGATAAGAATGTGAAATTACCAGATAACCAAAGAATTATTAACATAATAACGCATTATGAACATCACGACCCATCCCTCTAAGGAGATGTGGGAAGACGGCTGAGGAAAAGATTTGAGGATCATGAAATGTTAAAAATAGACGGAGTTATCACTAAGGATTCAGAGGAATGGATGGCCGCACCTCTCTCATTCTCATCTGAGGATGTAAACCAAGAGCTTGAAACTCATAATGACGCGTTAGTACTCACCTTGCCAATCTCAGGATGGAATGTCACTAAGATCCTAATGGATGGAAGAAGTTCTCTGAATGTGCTTTTTTTTGACACATATAGACGAATGGAACTCGCGGATGAACATCTTACACCTTCACGTTACACCATCTACGGATTCAATGGAGCAGTATCCAAGCCAAAATGAGAAATTATCTTGGAAGTCAAGGCAGGGCCTATTCGAGTAAATACACGGTTCAGTGTGGTCGAAGCCCCGTCCCCGTACGATGCAATTATGGGAAGGCTATGGGTTCATAGGCTAAAAGTAACAACCTCGACTTATCATCAATTTTTACGATTCCCAGGACCTCATGGAGAGCTTCAAATCAAAGGAGATCAGATGGATGCAAGAACATGCCAGGCTGGGGAAACTCATCATAATGTAGAACAAGTACAAGCACTTCTCAATTTAAAGAAGGAAAAGAAAGAAAAGATTAAAGATGAAAGATATCAACAATATCTCAAAGATGTAGAATGTCAAAGATTGGAGTGTGCCCCAAAGGAAGTTTTCAGTACTGATGATCTTAGTACCAATGTTCTCAATACCGTAGTCCTCAATGATGATGCTAGCACTTCAGGGGGCAAGGAAGACAGTGAGGCTGTCAAATAGCAATTAAAGAAAGCGCCTCTCTTAGGTGATTTTACGCCAACCTTTTCTGCAGTTGAGCCCGCAAAAGAAGTCAACATAGGTACTGAAATTCTGAGAATGATAAAAGTGGGTACCTTAATGGGACACGAACGAGAACATTTATAGCATGAACTTCTGAAGGAGTACGCGGATATCTTCGCATGGAAAATGTCAGATATGCCAGGCATAGATCCCGAAGTAATTAGTCACAAACTCAGAATGAAAGAGGGATCAGTCCCATTCAGGCAAAAGTACGTAAGGTTTCGTCTGAATACCATCATCAAGTTGAGATAGAACTCAGAAAGATCTTGGTAGCAGGATTCATTAGGGAAGTCACATGTCCCACATGGATTTCAAATATGGTGTAGTACCTAAAAAGAATGGAGGAGTGCGTATCTGCATCGACTTCACCAATCTAAACAAGGCTTGTCCCAAGGACAATTACCCTCTCCCAAGTATTGATCAACTAGTAGATGCCACTGCGGATAATGAGCTCTTATCCTTTATGGATGGCTATTCAGGATACAATCAGATTGCATTGGCTGGAGAGGACCAGAATCATACTGCATTTTTCACCCCACACGACCTATACTGTTATACCAAGATGTCGTTTGGATTAAGGAATGCAGGGACCACATACCAAAAGCTAATGGACAAGATTTTCAAACAACGGATTGGGCACAACTTGGAAGTCTATGTGGAAGACATGTTAGTCAAAAGCAAGAAAGCAGAAAGACATCTGGATGATCTTAGGGAAATATTTCAAGCTATGAGATCCTGCAGGATGAAGGTAAACCCAGAGAAATGTACCATTGGAGTCACGTCGGGAAAATTCTTGGGATACTTAGTAACAAAAAGAGGAATTGAAGTAGACCCGAACAAAATACAAACAATCGTGAATATGCCCTCACCTAAAAATATCAAACAAGTTCAGAGGCTTAATGGAAGCCTAGCAACATTGAGAAGATTCATAGCAAGATTTTCAGACAAACTAAAGCCCTTTTTCGTACACTCAAAAAGGAAAGCAAATTTTCGTGGAATCAGAATTGTGAGGCAGCATTCTCAAAGATCAAGGAATACCTGGCGTTTATCCCAATATTGCAAAAGCCCGAACCGGGAGAAGTATTAGAATTATACATTGCGGCAACTGAAAATGCAGTGAGTGTTGTACTGGTGAGAATGGTCACTAAAATAGAACAACCAATTTACTACATCGACAAAACTCTGAATCAGGCCGAGAGAAATTACACCAAAATTGAGCAGCTCATCCTAGCACTTGTTTTTGCCTCACAGAAACTCCACACATACTTCCAGACTCATTGGATTAGAGTTCCAACAAAAGCACCATTGGGAGCAGTTTTGAAAAATGTCTCGGCAGTGGGGAAAGTGGCAAAATGGAACGCACAACTGGATCAATTTGATATCATATTCGAGGCCCACATTGCATTGAAATCCCAAGTGCTTACTGATTTCTTAGCAGATCTTCCATTAAGTAATGAAGCAGAAGTAGATGACCTTCAAGACGAAGGATTGGATGAGAAAGATCCTGAAGACATCATGAAACCATCTAATAAGCACAGGTGGGAAGTATTTGTTGATGGATCTAAACACGATGAAGGAAGCGGAATCGTCATTACTACTCCCACTGGGATAGAATGGTACACTTATTCCGTTTAGAATTTGGAGATGTCACAAATAAAATTGTTGAGTACGAAGCATTCATTCATGCTTTAAGGATCATTCTAGAGCTAGGAATATCTGATATACGACTAACCAGTGACTCTCAGTTGGTCATTAGACAGTTGGAATTGAAATACAGGACATTGGATGATAACCTAGTATCCTATGGATCTGGCACAATGTTTAGCATCAAGGATCCCAAAGATCACTTTCAGGCATCTGTTCCGCAAAGATAATCGACATGCAGACGCACTAGCCTTTGTTGCTTCAATGACACACAATGGAAAAAAAACATCAATAAAACTAGGACGCATCTATGAGCCATCAGTTGAGCTCAGGCAATCCGAAGAGCACTGCAATACGACAAGATCAGACATGATTCACCAATGTAATGCTGGTCCAGGACCTGAGGAGAGTTTGGAAGATGGAACAACCTTCCAAGACGATGAGATACTCCCAAAAAGCATTGTAAAAGGAAAGGATGCGGCACTACTGCCTAGAGAGGATACTGCTAATCCCACGAAGAAAACCCGCACCAGAATTTCCTCACTACCCCTAAAAGATGATGATTGGAGGACACCATTGATCCAACACAAATGGAACAGCAGTACCAGGAAATGCCTATGACAGAAAGAAGTCAGACATACGGGTGAGAAATTATAGGCTGAGCGATGGAGTCTTATATCGTCAATCTTTCTTAGGACCATTGCTAAGATGTTTATCTCAAGAAGAAGGACTTGAAATATTACTTGCCATTCATTATGGTGATGTAGGCAATCACAGTTTAATGAGATCCTTGGCACTCAAAGCCAAAACTCAAGGATACTACTGGCCTTTCATGAATAAAGATGGTGCTAATATGTCTCGCAGGTGTGAGGAGTGTCAACGTTTCGCCAGAAAAATAAAAGTACCGGCTACAACAATCAACTCAGGTATGAGCCCTTGTCCCTTTGTGAAATGGAGAGTGGACATTGTAGGATCGTTGATAGAAGAAACAAAGAAAAGAAGATTCATAATTGTGGCCCCTGACTACTTTACAAAATGGGTAGAGGCCAAAACACTTGCACGCATCAGAGATATCGACGTATTCAAATTTATATTTGAGAACATAATTTTCAGATTTGGAATACCCACAATTATAGTGTCAGATAATGGGAAACAACTCTTGGGAAAGAACATTGATAAACTTTTCAGCGCGTTCAACATTCAGAAGAGCAACTCCACCCTCATTTACCCTCAGAGTAATGGCCAACCGGAGGTTACCAATAAAACCATTGCCCTTAACCTAAAAAGAACCTTAGATCTCAACAAGAAGAGTTGGTGTGAGCAACTACACAACACTCTTGGGCTTTTCGAACTACAAGAAAAGAATCTACGGGAGAAACTCCTTTTTTTATTAACTTACGGGGCAGAGGTAGTAATCCCAACAGAGGTTATCATCCCAACAACAAAAACTGAAGCTTGGGGAAAATGCTCAATATAGATCTCATGCTTGAAAAGCTAGATGGTGCGGAAGAAAGAAGAGAGGTTGCATTACAAAGAATGGAAAATTACAACCGAAGGCTAACCACAGAATATAATAAAAAAGTCAAGCTAGGGAACTTTGTAGTGGGGCAATATGTATTACAAGAAATTCCATCCTACCAGAAAACTAGAATGGGGAAAATTCGCACCAACATGGGGAGGACCGTTCATTATATGCATGACATCGCAGGCAGAGGATCATACTACTTGAAATACATGAAAGGAGAACTATTATGCCACCCTTGGAACTGCAAGTATTTGAAGCCTTACTATCCTTAGTAGTTGAAACCTCACTAAAAAAAAAAAATGAACTACGTAGTGCTTGATCCCTTTTCAAGGGTACGTGGCACTGCATGGTTCTGCACTTGTTCTTGTATAAAAATATATATGTTCCTAAAAAATATTGAGACACAGAGTAGCCCTCTCACTCTCAAATCACTGAACTTACTCAGTGTATATCCTTTGTTCAGACAATTATTATCTGAATAAAAAATATTGAGACTCAGAGTAGCCCTCTCACTCTCAGGTCACTGAACTTACTCAGTGTATGTCCTTTATTCAGAAAAATTATTATTTGAATAAGAAATATTGAGACACAGAGTATCCCTCTCACTCCCAGGTCACTGAACTTACTCAGTGTATGTCCTTTGTTCAGAACAACTATTATCTGAATAAGAAATATTGAGATACAGAGTAGCCCTCTCACTCTCAGGTCACTGAACTTACTCAGTGTATGTCCTTTGTTCAGAATAATTATTTCTGAATGGGAAATATTGAGACACAGAGTAGCCCTCTCACTCTCAGGTCACTGAACTTACTCAGTGTATGTCCTTTATTCAGAACAACTATTATCTGAATAAGAAATATTGAGACACAAAGTAGCCTCTCACTCTCAGGTCACTGATCACTTAATAAATGTCCTTTGTTCAGAACAACTATTATCTGAATAAGAAATATTGAGGTACAGAGTAATTAACCTTCTTACTCTCAAACCACTAAGCCTACTTAGTGTATACTATTCCGTCACAAATTGATCATGCGTACTCAAACGGATAAAACTTACTTAAGAAATATGGTTACCTTATACTTTCAATACGTATAGCTTGTAATGAAACATAACCCATTTCTCATTCAAAACCACCGAGAAACCCATCAAATAAGTCAACAAAGTTGTACTATTACAAAAAATCAAAAAGGGAGAACTGATTGATAAAGATCTAGTTAAACAAATGATTACATCCCAAATCGACCAAAATATGAAGATAATCAAAGGCAATCAGCTCCATTCACCATTAAAACCCTCATTACTAAGGAGGAGCTTTCCTACGAGCAGCCAGCACAGGAGGAAGCACGGGAGCTAGAGGACGCTGCATTGTCTCTTTAGTTTGGGACTCGGCATAATCAATCACCTCATTTATGCTCTTCACCATATCCACGTTAGCAGCATATCTAACCTCAACAATACGAATATCTATGCTAGTGCGAAGCTCAGAAAGATCATTGTTCAATTTTTCTACATCAGTTAAGGCAGCACTCGCACACAGGCTCTCAGCACGAGAGAAGGACTTCAAGAATGAGGTCTCATTCTCTTGCTTAACTAATTCCTTCTGTCGCTGATCAGCTTTTCACTTGTTTCTTCAAGTTTTCTCTGGAGCTCTGATTTAAGACAAAAGGATAAGCAAAATCAATATATATATATATACAGAAAAATAGTACAAAATAGCAAGATTGGGGCACCACTTTAGTGCGGGACAAGAATATCCGTGATACTTGTACTTGCACTGGCCTAAGTCTACCTTCTTTAAGGACTCTTCATATTGTAAACGGGCCACCTCGTTCTCAAAGCTCCCAGCAGATTGTTTCAACTTACATAGATGAGTGTTAGATTCATCCTCGACATTTCTAAGACGCAATATTTCCTTACGAGCACTCTTCAAAGCAGCTGATTGAGCTGTAAGGCTAGATTCAAGATTATCCCGTTCGGATGCCATGGACCGCAAAGAATTCTCTAAAGAAAGGATTCTCCCGGCTGACTCACTCGATGAATTTTTCCACCAGCTAATTTCATTAGTTGCATTTGTCTTAAAGGCCTCATATTCGTTCTTAAGAGATACTAATTTATCTCTTAATTCATAGCACTTGGTGCTTAGCTTGTTTGAAGCATCCACCTTATGGTTCCACTTAATCATCATCTCAATTATCTTAAGTTCTAAAGAGGACTCATGGGCACGAAGACGAAGTTTGTCAAGGCACAAATTCATAGGATCCGAAGGGATCGCCACTGACCAGATAAGGGTCAGTTTAGTAATTACACAAATAAATAAAGAAAGAAAAAGGGCAGGCCTTAAGAGGATAAACACTCACCATAAATTTGGGTACTAGCAGCAGCGACTTCCTTGCGCTTGTTTTCAAGATCATCACGCAATGCTTGAGCCTCACGCTCTAATTCCTAAGTACTGGGTCCTTTAAGGATTTTTGCAATTCAGTAAGTCTTTCTTTTCCACAATTAACTCTTTCTCACACTGCTGATTGCGGGCCTCAAGCATCAATGACTTACATTGAAACAGCTGCCTGAGAAGATAATTGCACTGTTGAGCCTTAGCGATCTGCACAATGAATCGTAAAGAGTCAGATAACAATTTTTAGAAATCACAAATTGAAATAAAGAATGAAATTACACTCACCAAGAGATAATTATTCTGGGGCAATCCATATGCCTCACCATCATCAAATTTGAACATTTCATCAATAGTTGAAGGGATGCCCAACTCAAAATTTTGCTTCACATAGTATGAAGGGTTGGCCGTCCAGGACTCCTTGACAGTCTCAAAAGGTGTAACACGCATACGAGCACGCGTCGCAGCCTCAATCCCGGCCTCACCAGAAGCACCTGAACCAGTAAAAGGAACATAAAAATAGCCTTGCTTCAGGCCCCGATGAAAAGCCTCATTATCATTAGAAAGATCAACCCCTCCAAAATCTAAGGTAATGTTTTTCCCTTTAGCAGTATTAGGAGCTTGTTCTATCAATTGGAAATGAGTTCCTAAACTATTCTCCAGAGACTTAACAACATTAGTGGCCGTTTCCACAGGCTGACCATAAGTTTGAGCCTCAGTGTTAAGGGTCTCACTAGAAGACTGACCCGCATTACTCATAGCTGCCTTAAAACTCCAACCCAAAATATGTGAAGGAGGCCTTGGCGGCAAAGACAACAAGCTATAAACACCCCCAGTTGAATGAGTGCTTGAACCTGCACTAAACCCCCTTCTAAATGATAACTCACCTTTGTAGGGTTGAAACACCAGCAAAACAACGACAGTGGCAGCAATAAATGGAATCAACAAGTACAAATGAAGACAGTGATATCAGGAGAAAAAGCTTTGATGAAGAAGAGAACAAAATGAAATATTTTCTTAGTACTAAGGACTGAGTAAGACTCACAGAATGAGAAGAAAAAATGAATAAAATTAAATGAGTTTATCTGTTTTCGGTTCCCATATATAGGTAGAGGTCAAAAGTAAAGTAACCGGCGTGGATTCCAAGGAAAAGAAGGCGCAATGTGGGTATAAATGGGAAAAAGTGAGGTGTCATTACCATTCTACCCTTGGGGCAACCCAAACCCGAATGCAAACCGACAGGGGCAAAATTTTGGTACAAAGTACCCACCACACACGTGTAAGCATCTGAAAAGAGGAAGCAGGATAATCACGGTAGGTGTGCAACTGTGGAGGGTAAAACCCCTCGGGACACGTGTCAGAGATCCAAGGGGCAAGACCACACCAAAGGAACTAGCAGCGAAGCCTCGGGACCAAACCAAAGAAAGGTGAGACCGAGGACACCGAGCGAAGAATCAGAAGAAAGGGATTCGGGCCTTGTCCCAAAGGACGAAGCCCCAGAACCATCTTCGGAGAACCGCCGAAGGAACCGCCTTACTCGACAAGGACTGACACCACCACGATTGAGTCCCTTGTCTTATTAGCTGTAAACCAACCAAGCTCGGCCTATATAAGGCGAGCTTGGAAAACATTGTAAGGATTTGAATTTTTGGGTGTAACCTAAGTGGCGAGAGAGGGATTAGGTTTGTATCTCCTCTAGCTCCTTAGGATCATATCCATGTAGTAGCAACACTGAAATACAATCTATACACGTTTAGTCCTTTGATTAATGCCTTTTACATATCTTCGGTATTGTTCTTGAGGTCTATGCACCTTGAATCACGTTTAAGTAACTGTGTGTATGATTATGAGATCTGAGGGCTATAGTACATGGAGCACCTATGCAGATTTTATACCCATACAACAACACTGGATAAGATCTTAGGACCTTTATCTCATCTCGAGTAAGGACCCATATGAAGGGCTAAGATCTAAGGCACCTTTATCCCATCTCGAGCAAGGACCTGGATGAAGGGTTGAGATCCATGCATAGCTGAACTGACGGGACAAGACCTCTAGGACAGCTGTTCAGCGTGGGGGACACCCAACTACCCACATTAAATGCCCAGGTCATAGTCAGTTAGAGGTTAAAGGGCACGTGTTGTATCCCCTGTGGAGCGACGTATGAGGAGCCGCACTCAGAAGAAGACTTCACATAGAAGAAAACGAAGTGCCGCAACCTCAGAGCTAAAGGCATCACTAGATGAAGAGATCTGAGGGCCCTACATGGTGTGAACACTAAGATCTGAGAACCGCCATGACTCTCCTATAAATACGCAACTCAATGGTATGAAGAGGAGAGGGATATTTTGGGACAAGGAAGTGAGAAAAAGAACCTAACGCACTCAGTAGTTTCTTGAGCTAGATCCTCTTGTATCCATTACTCAAATTCACTAAAACTGAAACTAGTTGTTATATTACTTATACCCCTTTATATGAATGTTATGGATAATAGTTAGTAGAATCATTCTTATGTTATTGTTATCGGTTATTACATACACGTTCCATTGTGTATTACCTAATCATATTGAGTGATCTTAAGGACTCAATATCATTTATATCTTTTATGTTTGTATCTTAAGGCGAGGTTACATTTGGTACAAACAATATCCAAGGGCCATAGTGGTTGGTTTTTATATTCTTCTCTAGACTTTGCTATATTTCAACGATATAACCTTAAAAATACACCATGCTGTTCGTTCCAAGAGCAAGTTTTATGGTGCACTTTTCCTTGGCTCCATGGCTGAAATATAGCCATACAAAGAATGAAAAAGAAAAAACCTATCCACTACAACAGAAAGCTAGAACTAGGCAGATACTTAGTACCCGCCTAAATAATTCAAGGTCCACCGGTGGATACTTATTACTCCCTCCGTTTCAAAAAGATACGCACATTTGATTTTTTTCCAAAAATTAATGAACTTAATAACACCAATATTATAGTCTTTTTATTATTTTTCCTTATTAACCCATGTCACTTGTCAACAATAAACCAACCATAAAAAAAAAAAAACAATAAAAATAGCTATACAAATCTTGTCTTGGTATCAGACAGGTCGATCCTTAATACGACCTGGTTAGGGTTTTTTATCATTGTCATCTTCGTTTTCGACATGGCTATTTTATCTTCTCAATTTTCCTCAACTTCTTCTTCAAATACATCTTCTCAATCTTCTTCTTCTATGTCTTCCTCGATGTCTTTTTCCTCCACTTCTTCTCTATCCTCATTCGTTGCTCTCTCTCAACCACCTGCTAATGAAAAACTAACTGTTGTTTGTCAAATATGTGATAAACCCTATCACAATGCACGAGATTGTCGCAAGAGGCAGGATACAGTGACTTACCCTTCTCGTGAGAAACGTCCATCGCCCAAGAATAATGCTAATAATAGATGTAGAAGGCCTTCTTCTAATGCTCCTGCTACATATGCTGCTTATCAACAACCTACTTCCACATATGATTGGTTCCCAGATAGTGGCGCAACGAATCACATGACTAATAATTTAGGCCACTTGCAAACCCATTATGAGTACAAAGGGCATGATCAAATTCGTACCGTTGGTGGTTCTACTTTGCCAATTTCTCACACTGGTGATGGTATTCTTTCCACTCCTGTTCGTAAGTTTGTTCTTCCTAACGTTCTTTATGTTCCACATCTCTCCAAAAATCTATTATCTGTCTCTAAATTTTGCCTAGATAATAATGTTTTCTTTGAATTCTATGATTCCTTCTGTCTTGTGAAGGATCGCCAAACCGGGGAGGTAGTACTTCGAGGAATCCTTAACAAGGAGGGTCTTTATACTCTTCTTCATGTTTCATCTGTTTCTGCTCTTGTTGGTGAATGTACTTCTTTACAAACATGGCACTCTCGTTTAGGGCATCCAATGCTCAAAACTGTCCAAACTATTGTCTCCAGGCATAGTTTACTTGTTTCTGCTTTTAAGTTCTCTATGTGTCAGTCTTGTTTAGCGAATAAAAGTCATAAACTTAGTTTTAAAGCTAGTACTACAGTTTATGACAATCCTTTGGATCTTATAGTTTCAGATGTTTGGGGTCCTGCTCCACTTTTATCTAATGAAGGTTTTCGGTACTATATTATTTTTGTTGATGCTTTTAGCCGTTTCACTTGGTTTTACCCTATGCACTCCAAAACTGATGTTATTGGTATCTTTGATGTCTTTTATAGACATGTTCAAACTTTCTTTGGTCGAAAAATCAAAGTTTTCCAAACTGATAATGGTACTGAGTATAAGAAGCTCACTAAAATTTTGCAACAAAATGGTACCCAACATCGCCTTACTTGTCCCCATACATCTCCTCAAAATGGTCTTGCAGAAAGACGACATCGTCACATAGTTGAAACAGGTTTACATGGCTTCCGTTCCATCTAGTTTTTGGTATGATGTTTTTTCCACTTCCAATTTTCTTATGAATCGTGTTCCTTCCGTTCCTACGGGTGCTAAATCTCCATATGAATTGCTATTCAATAGAGTTCCAGATTCATCCGTTGTGTCTGCATCTTCACGGACTATTGCAGAGTCAGTTGTGCCGTCTTCTGCCACCGACCACCCAGCTTCGCGACCACCAACTATTAATGATCATTCCATGATTACAAGAGGAAAAAATGGTATCTTTAAACCGAAAGCTCTTCTTGCGTCGAAATATGCTAAAATTACTGATGCTTTCTTTGAGCCAACTTGTTATTCACGGGCAAAGGAAGATCCTCAATGGCGTAAGTCTATGGATGACCAATATAATGCTCTTGTTCAAAGTAGCACTTGGTCTTATGTTAAGCGTACTCCGGATATGAATGTGGTGGGTTCCAAATGGGTGTTTCGTGTCAAACGTCTTGCTGATGGAACTATTGAACGACGTAAATCTCGTGTGGTGGCTCAAGGTTTTCATCAACGTGAAGGGAAGGACTATGGAGAAACTTTCAGTCCCGTTATAAAGCCTTGTACAATTCGTGTTGTCCTCACTTTGGCTCTTACATCTGCTTGGCCTATTCGGCAACTTGACATTCAAAATGCATTTCTCAACGGTTTTCTTACGGAGGAGGTCTATATGAAGCAACCTCCTGGTTATACTGATCCAAATTATCCTGATCATGTTTGTCGACTTCATAAATCCTTATATGGCCTTAAATAAGCACCAAGGGCCTGGTACACTCGTCATAGTGTGTTTCTACAACAACTTGGCTTTGTTGCTTCCCGGGCAGATTCTTCTTTGTTCATTCGTCGTTCAACTACTGATGTTACTTATCTCCTTGTATATGTTGACGACATCATCTTAACAGGCTCTTCTTCTTCTTATTTGCAACATCTGATTGACACTCTACACAAGGAGTTTGCACTAAAAGATCTTGGAGAGTTGTCTCTTTTTCTCGGTGTTGAAGTTACAAAAACATCTGATGGTCTGTTTCTTTCACAGTGTCGCTATATAGAAGATTTATTGGAGCGTGCCAATATGCAAGGAGCAAAGCCTGTTAGTACCCCTTTTACTACTTCTACTAAGCTAAATCCACAAGGTGGTGTTCCTTTGAAAAATCCCACTGAATATAGAAGTCTTGTTGGAGGTCTTCAATACTTGTTGATCACACGGCATGAGCTTGCTTTCTCAGTCAACAAAGTATGCCAATTTATGCAAAATCCTACTGACAAGCACCTCCTTCTTGTCAAGAGAATCTTGCGTTATTTACAAGGTACTTCTTCTTATGGTCTTACTCTCAGACCTTCTTCTAGTTTGCAACTCAGTTTTCAAGCCTACACGGATGCTGATTGGGCTGGTGATCAAACATATAGACGTTCCACTAGTGGTTATTGCGTTTACTTAGGCTCGAATATTATTTCATGGAGTGCTAGAAAGCATAAAACTGTCTCTAAGTCTAGTACGAAAGCTGAATACTGGGGACTTGCCATTGCTACTGCCGAGCTAATGTGGATTGAGTCTCTACTCAAAGAACTTCAAGTTCCAGTCTGCACTCCTCCTGTCTTATGGTGTGATAATCTTGGTGCTACCTATCTTACTATGAATCCAATTTTCCATGGTCGCACTAAGCATATTGAGATAGATTATCACTTTGTTCGAGAAAGAGTTCAACGTGGTCAGCTACATGTTCGTTTCGTTTGTTCTAAGGATCAGGTTGCTGATGTCTTCACTAAACGACTTTCGAGAGATCGGTTCTCTATTCTTCGCTCTAAGCTTACTGTTTCTGAACACCTGCTTAGATCGAGGGAGGGTGTTAGACATTAGGAAACATAGTGTTTGTTTCCTATTATAAAAATGTACTTTTGTTATATTCGTGTATGCCAAGTTAGGCTATACTTGTAATCTGCGCACAAGATTGTAATTTGTGCACCAAGTCTTGTATCGAAAATATATATATAAACAGAGCTTTGCTCTTGGTTCTCTCATGTTGAGAAACCTATTCAAACCTAAATTTTCACTTGGTATCAGAGCTAGGCCCGTACGCAGAGATAGGCCCAACGGCCACCGTACATAGGTCCACGTGTTAGAGGCCCCAAAGAGAGTGCCCTACACGTGAGGGGGCGTGTGAAGGATAATAGTCCCACATTGCTAATATCCCCATAATGAACTTAAAATATAATATGGAAGGGCCACTCCACTCATTGCTAATTGGTTTTGAGTTGGACGTTGAAATACAAAATGGCTGGATGGCTCCTACTGAGCCGCAAACTTTCGCTTATACACCCAGGTTCAGCCGATTGGAACCGAACCATAATGTTTGCTCCAAAAGCGAACCTCATTCGCACTTAAAATAAAAAAATAAATCAATCACGAACTGCCACATGTTCTTTTTCTCAAAGGAAACCAACCACTATTCCTTTTTCTTTTATTCACGGACAATAACTTTCCTCCAATAACAATAATAACTAGATAACTACCTTCATCTTCTTCTTATTTACACTCAACTGTTCCTCTCCCTCACCCTCTTCTCATACCTACTGTTCTATGTTCATAACTCTGCAACAGATCGTCACCTTCAATGGGCATCAGAAAATTCGCTATCCCTTTCATTCTAATAACCTCAATTATATTTTGTGTTATCGTCATAGTAACATTACTTCTAACTAACCCCATTTACAAATTCCAGCCCATAGTCAAACCAACTCTCACATTACAATCTGCTACTAAGACTGA
>JAJJMA010013254.1:0-19504 GCA_023529015.1 Papaver nudicaule | reverse complement strand
TGAAGGTTTAGAGCTTAATTATATTTGTGTGGTTTCGACACGCATCATAGATACAAATTGAGCATCGCTGAGAAAGTGTGTCAGCCTCGATTTGTGAAGTAGATTTCCGTATGACCTGGATTTGACAATCCGAAGGAAGTCATCTTATTTATGGTAAACTGATAGAGGACAGTTACACCATAAGTCAACAGTTTTGGTTTAAAACCCAGTATTGCTGACAAAAGCCTTTGGCATCGGTCAAAGCAACTCCTAGGCCTGTAAAGGACGTCAGCTAGGGGAATCAAGTGCGTGACGATCTGTGGGGGATCCAGAGACGTAAGGAAGGCGACAGTAGCCAATTCGCTTGGAGGGCTTGAGTTGGTCTCTGCTACATCCCAGACCGAAGTCTTATAGTAGGCTAGCGTTTGTAGTCAGTTTGTACTGGGCGGTGTTCAAAACTGGACGAGGTCCCGAGGTTTTTCTGCAAGGCAGTTTCCTCGTTAAAAAACATTTGGTGTCTTGTGTGCTTTTCCCTTTCCGCATTATAACTCTGATTTATAATTAAAGCACCAAGTAGTACGTTATTACCTAACTGTTGAGATTACTCCAGTTAGAGGTTTGGATATTGATTTTTGAGATCGTCCAAACTCTTTACCATAAGACTCACAAGCCAAAACGAAAAGTTGGTAGTATTTCGGTACCCCTTCTTTTTCACATACAAGCCAAGTTGAAAACGAAAAGAAAGCGAAGGAGAAGGCCTAAAAGGCCAACCTCAAACAACCAATAACAACCAACAAACAGTTACACTCAAACATGACAAAAGTAAAAGCATCAGGAAGCTAAGAGTGAGCCTTCTTCACTTGAGATCATTGCCCTCTTACCAAATTTTCCTTACTTCCCTTTTAAGGGATTCCATTCCATTAGATTCTATGAAGTTCTCTTTCTATTCTTTTCAATTCTTTAACCACGCAAGCGATACCTTTGAGGTTTTTCTCACATTCATAACCTTCTTCACAAGCAGCAGATGTTTCAATAGGAGCTCTAGCCACCTCCACAACAGATGCAACTGTCACAACACCCATAAAACCAACCTTATTAATTGGGAATCAACTTTTTTCAATGAAGTCACTGTAAATAATAAATGGATTTTTCTTAGAAGATGGTTGAAGCTTGCTTTTTGTGTGAGATGTTGTCTTCTTCCCTTTTACTTCAGTCCAAACTCCTTTGTCATCATCTTTGCCAGTGTCATTAATCCAACTTTAGATGAAGTTGAGGCCAAAAAATTATTACACGTGGATTTTGTAACCTTCCCAAAAGTCTTCTCTTTGACTGGTCCCATCACTATATTCTCCGCAATTGAAGCACAACCACCAGTACTTGAAATTTACTTAACTTATCTAGAACCACTTATGGTTATATCATTCCCATCCCTAGAATCAATACTAACTACTGCAGTCTTGGTAACCTGTGAACTCTAATATTAACTCCACTCACTTTCTGCTTCGTTACCTTGTTTAATACTCTCATTTACAATGTTGTTGCTAGTTCCTAAAGCGCAATGCCCTCCACTGTTGCGCTCTAAAACCCCAATAATACCATCAAGTGCTACTATTTTCATTCAAAGCCATATTAACTTTTATAGTAGTTAACCCCTGAGCAACCAAGTCTCCACTAATCTCACTAACCATGCCTCTATTCCCATCTTCATCCGGTGTCTCAATTTGAATAATCTTAGTTTTCTTAGGTGTCCACTTAGTCTTCAATTTCTTTGCATAAGAGTTTGTAGTGTGACCAAAAACCATACAATCATACATTTTGGGGGCTTTCACTAATACCCCAATGGCAAACCCATACCAATCTTCCAATAAATCAGTAGGGGAATACAAACACGGTATGAAAAATCCAATCAACTTCAACACAGACCCTGACATAAACAAGCCTATCTTGCTTGATTATACAGTTATTTGCAATCAAGGGTCTCCCAAGATAACTAGAAATCAGTCGTAGGCCCTCACTGTCAGACATATGGAGTGGAACTCCATAAATCATAAATTGGAACTGATTTTACCTCTGAAACAGATTTCTCCAATAATTGAGTTCATGGTCTTATATTGTAAAGTTTGTTAATAATGTAGAAAGACCCAATATCAAGTTGTTAGAGTATAGCTTGGTTGAACCCTTTGGCATTGCTATATCAAGTCAATTGTCAAGTTTAGTTGTCAAAACAGAATCCTTGATTTAGTCTACAATATCATTTTCGGACTACGATAGACTAGGTGTTGAGACGAAGATCATTTAAAGATTGAAGACCGAGCATACACACTTGATATTTATTATCCTCAAATGGTTAGTAAGTATTTCGTATCTACCATTCTATCAATTTAATAGTCGATGATGTTGTATATATTGGTCTGCTTAGGCCGGTTCCTATGGGGACTAACGAATCAAAGGATTTGCAAAAAAAAACTAGATAAATGTGTAAACTAGATAAATGTGTAAACACAGTGAAAACAGTTTCTTGTGAAACAATGATTGAAGGAAAAACCATTTTAAATCACTCAGCTAACACCTTAAAAACCACCTTACCGACCTCGTGAACTAGACTTATAGGCCTAAGATCTTTGATCTCTTCAATGGAACCTTTTTTTTAGGAAAAAGAGCAATTTAGGTATTTTTGAATCTCCAATCGCAAGGTAATTCCTTTGTTGCAATTCATTAAATATGATCATGAAATCATTCTTCAGGACCTAGTTAGCAATTCGGGATACAGATATAAGTTCGGAACGGCAAACGTAC
Organism: Papaver nudicaule; assembly: GCA_023529015.1. Lineage (NCBI taxonomy): Eukaryota > Viridiplantae > Streptophyta > Magnoliopsida > Ranunculales > Papaveraceae > Papaver > Papaver nudicaule. Next base: position 16,729 of record JAJJMA010013254.1, on the reverse strand, counting down.
GAGTATTATACGGATTCGGATAATTCGAATTCGGTCAACAATTCGTTATTCGGCAGTAGTTCGGAACGGCATACGTACGTGTATAATTCGATTTACTAATGTAAGTTCGGTATTGAAAATTCGGCATGCATTAATTAATGAAATAATTATTTTCCCGATGAAGGGGTCATGATTCGTGAGTAAAATGAGTTATGCATTAAATATCTGAGTCATTAACACCAATTAAGAGTTGACACAGCGGTCTAAGCTGTAGATAGTACCCAACAGGTTGGTTGTTCAAGTCCCACCTTCATCTAAATACGCGAACAAGTTCGGAGTTTGGTTAGTTCAGCCGATTCATTCGCGAAAAGTATTATTCAGACAGTTCGCGTATAATTCACGAATGATTCGCGAACTTACTAACTAGGCTTCAGGATATTTCAACACAGATCATAAAAGCTATCGTGAAGGCCATCAGGCCACAGGGCCATATTTTGAGCTAAAGCCTTGATAGTTATTAGACATTCATTCTCTTCCGCGTCCAACTCCAACCACTGCTTACTTTTCTTCAAATTTTTTGTTAAAATTCATATTCTTCATAGAAATATTTCTGACATATTGTTTTGAACTATATTTTGAAAAAAAAAACGACACAATCCCTTCTTTGATCTCCTTCTCATCTGCGGCCATCACACCATTCACCTTAATTGAACAAATATAACTTCTTCTCGTTTTATCTGAAGCAATACAATGAATGTATGTGGTTTTGTGTCCATTATTTTGCATATGAGTGACTCTGCCCTACTTCTCCAATTTTCAATCCTTAAGATGATGAGATTGCAATGTTCTTGCCTAGCCTTTAACCTAGTCTCCCAATATGATTCAGTTAGACCATCGTTCAAATGTTCCTCCAAATCTACGCTTAATTTTTTTTCTTCGAGCTCATCTATTCTTCTGTCAAGATCACCAAATTCAGTTTCACCCCAAAATTACTGAATTACAAGTATCATCTCCAACCTATAGTAGATCTAGATTTTTTAACACAAGGAATTCGAAATTCTTATATGCAACCTATAGTCCTATAATTCTTAAATTTCTCTTTTTTTTTACTTACGCCTTTCCCTTTCCGAAAACTTTGATATATATGTCATCCTTGGCAGAGCCGTACCAAACTTTTACGGGGCTCTGGGAAAACAATAAGAGTGGATCCCTTACCGTTTGATAAAAAAAAAACATCGAGGATGTATACATTAAAATCTACAAACAAAAGAAACTACATAAAATTAATGATTTTTGCAACAAATTGTTTTCTTTTTAAGGAAATTTCTTTTTACAACGGGCTATTATTTCAAGTTTGGTACACAGTATCTCGCTTTGTTCTAGTATATACATTATCTGAAGTTTTATACAATATCTAATAAGAAGAAAGATTTTCAAGCGGATGAATCACAATTCAAAACCATGAGTATATGAATGAAGTCTAATCTTTTGTTGTTTGCAAATTAGACATACTAAGCATTCTTCTAAAAAATTCTTCATAAAAACCGTTTCCTTAAGAAAAATTGCCTTTACTCTGGCGATTTTGTTACGAAACCAAATATCGATTCTACTTTGATTGATTCGAAACTTGCGGCTAAAATTTCCTCTATCAGGCGAGTTGGTGACGGGTTTATCAGGAAATACCTAAAAACATGAAATCAAAGAATAACCACACAAAGCTAGATTAACTATCACTTACAGATACACCAGCAGGGAAGCTGGTTTATACCCTTCAAGCTCGGCGACTTCATCTCGAGATAAGGGTCTATTTATGAAGTCATTTTTTGGTTGGATGTTGCTGAATATAGGTTGAGGAGATACCAACACCAACTTGCTTTTACTTTATTATAATATAATAGATCAGAGAATTATAATGCAGAAAGTAAAGTAACGCAAGACACCAGAAGTTTTGTTAACGAGAAAACCACAATCAAACTAAAAAACCCTCTACTGCAAAAGAGTTCTTTTAGTTCGAGAAACCAAAATTGAACAAGACAAGCCTAAACCAATAAATGGTCGTTCAAGTCTTGCTTCGATCGATAGGGGTTGATCTAGGGAGGGAAACAAAGATAGAAATGAGATCAGAGTAATTCTGTCAGAAGAATGCAAGTTTCTGGGTTTTAAAGTTCAAGAATTTCAGCCTAATTTAGACCAAAATTCTCTAAGGCTAGAATGAATTTGATAAATCAAATACTGCCTGGCAAATAGAGAATGCCTATATATATAAAGTGGAGAAACGGAGAACATAAGATCGCTTTCGTAACTGTAGATCATCCTCACTACTCTTTTAACTTCCGCAACCATCCGCTATCTATATCAGTTTCTTTCGTAATAGGTGTAAACGATACACCGAACTGCCATAGACCGCTAGACCAATACCCTAAAGACTATCCCTCGTGTGACATATATGATGTCTTGTGTAGAATGGTTAAGTTATGAGAATAATTTGTATTTAACTAGTGAATGCGCTTAAAGTTGTAACTGATTGTGCAAGTTAGATTATCGTCGTATTTAACTAAGCGAATGCACTTGAAGTTCTAACTTGATTGTGGTACCAGCATTAAGTCAATGCCATATGACAAAATACTGTTTGTGGCACCAAAATAATTAATTGTATTAAGATCAAGCACAATGACACCACAAATTAGTGTTACAAGATGTTAGAGGTGTGCCAACATTGGGTTGGCACTGTCTAGGGAGCGTGGCGCCATAGGCTAGCACCATAATATACATTAACTTTACGCCATAAGTTGGCTTAGGCCGTGGCGCCACATAATGTTTAAATGCTAAATTCCCTGGGTCCAGTTTGAACATCGCACAATATTAAGCCGGCTGCAACAAACATTAGCCTACTATCAGACTTCATAATGTGATGTAGTTGAGACCAAATCAAGCTCTCCAAGTGATTCAATTATTGTTGCACTCCTTATGTCTCTTGGATCTCGCAAGACCTTATGCACTTGATTCCCCCAACTGACGTTCTTTACAGGCCTAAGGGTTGCTTTAGCCGTTGCGAAAGGCTTTAGTACTTGATATGTCCTTTAAACAGAGAATACTTGAAAAGTGACTTCCTTTAGATATGATCAAGGTTACATGGAAATTTATTTACTAATTAAGGATAGCTCGTAAACCTAAGTACACCATGCCTAACTCGTCTTTACCTCAAAAGTGAAGAACTAAAACTAATTTTTACATTAATGAAACAACTAGATCTTAGAGAAAACCAGATTGTCACCGACAACTTCATTTCTCTAAGTTGTCAGGACCCATACACAATACCATTCTCATATAGAAATACATGATCTCATTCTTTCTCTGCTTCCCTCCCTAAGACCAACCTTATCTTCTTATCTGTGATCGAAGCAAATCTGGAACAACCATTGTCTTGGTTTAGGCTAGATTTGTTAGATGTTGATTTCTCGAACTAAAAATACTCGTTTGCAGTACATTGTTTTTCACCCTAAAACACTAAAAAAATATATATTGAGTGGAATCAAGGATTGTTATATTTGGATTGATTATTTTATTGTGGAAATTTGAGTATTCGAAGTCATATCTTGTACGCATCCATATACTTGATTCAACAAGGACAACATGGTTCTTTTGATCACTATCAAAAGTGGTATAACCTTGTGGTATATTAAGGAGTTTATCTTCAATAAACATAATAGCTTTATCTTGGTATTGATATTCATTTTTAATAAGATTTGAGTTACCAAGAATATCATACACTGGTTGACCTTCCTCTGTACTGGTTGTTGTCTGTAAAGGTTGTAGTCATATGATTGGAGGTCAGGGAGCGATAGTCTCCACGAAGGATTGTGGAGCAACTCTTAGGAATGATAGTAAATGACGTGTATTTTCTCAAGGGAGTACAAGAGAGGAAGCTTTGTGACTAATTGTTAGGGCATTGTCCGGTCAAACCCACTAGCGTTGGTATGTCAAGATGGTTGTCAGTTTTAGGTGTCAAAACACAATTCTTGATTTAGCCTCTAGAGTTTAGATTTCAGAATTGGGATATAGACGAAGTAGTAGAGACCTTGAAGACGAAGACAGTGATTATAAAGAAGACATAGAATATTCTTCATCGACAAAAGGTTAGTAGGAGTTGTGACTTTTATGGAAATTCTTCTATTTTACTTATTTATCTTTCGAAATAGTCGGTAACTTTAGTAGAGTTATAACGATTGAGATTTTGTATTCTTATCTACATAACCATGAGTTATGTTAGTATTTGTTCCCACAATACTAAGGTTACGAGATGCATGAGATAGATTCGATGCCCTTTCCAGTGCAATGGTTTGCTTGTGAATCACATGTAGGAAACAGATGAATCTAAAATGAGTACGCTAGAGCAGAGTAAAGTGGATTATATCTGAGGGCGTAATAACACTTCTAAGTACTGGCCCAGACCAGAACTTCCAGCGGATCCAGTTAAAACATAATTTGGGCAACGACGGTTCACGAACCGGTTCGTGAACTGTAATGACCCGTAAGCAGGTTAATGGATATTGACTGGCCAAATGACAATTACGCTGCGTATTGGCTTAATTAATTGAGTTTAAACATCAAATACAACAATTAATAAAGAATAATTCGAATATGAAATAACAATTTTAGCCTTATTTTAGTACCATTAGATAGATCTCGAAAAGTTAGTCGAAATCGACTATTAGAACGCATCAATCGGATGTCGGACGAGGGTGATATAACACTCGAAAGTTAATATGCGCAAACCTTGACTTCGGTCAACCCTGTTTGACTCCGTAATTGACTTGCTTTAGTTACTTAGTAAGCTATAGGTTGAAGCCCAATATAGAAGGAAATGAATTAGACATGCCCATAGTTGTTATTTGATTAATTTAAACTAGGGGTGTAATAAAAGTGTAAGAAAAACAATATTATGAAAGATTAAATAAATTTGTTTTCTTTTGAGATCTACTTCACATGGGTAAGTTGGTGTTGTTGAGTGATGATTCAGGGGGAAGAGAGTGATGAGTCAGGGAGAGTAGTATATATGTTTGGTTAAGAGGGGAGTATGATAGAAATTAAAAGGAAAGGAAATATTGGTAGCTAGGGAGAGTCAGAAAGATTAAAAAGGATTTGATAGAGAAGATATAATATATTGTTGATTATGATGATGATCTTATGATGATGAGATGCTAGCAATACAAGAGGGAATTTGTATGTGTTTTCAAAACCGAAATAGATAGGGAGATAGTAGAGTGCCATACTAGGAAATGAAGAGAACCCAAAAGAAGCAAGTAGTTCATGATAATAACCGATGGAGATGTTATGGACTAGGGATAGCATAACTAATTAACAAAGGTAACTTTTGAAATTGATTCTTACGTGTTATTGGTGAATTGGGTGTTTGCTAGATGTTGAAAATAACATAGAATCAAGTAGATAGATAGTTTTGATGATCATCATGATTTCATGTGAAACTGCACTGTTTTTAAAACGTAAATATCATTGCCTTAAGAATTTATTTGATTTTCGACTTCAACATGAGATATGTTGGTTTGCTTCTTATCTTTCCACAACAACTGAGTTTGCTTGATTTGATGATGAAATGAATTTTTGGTGGCCATTTTAGTGACTGATATCAAATCTGGGAAATCTGAGAAAAACTGACGTGAGTTAGGGTGTTGACGGCCATTTCTTGATATGATAGAAATTTTATTATATTTTTCTCAAAACATGAAAGTTGGAGTACATTTCCCATGATTTCCATAAATATATAGCATGCTTCATTTCGATCAAAATTGAAATATTTATAGCTCTCGAAAATTAGGTGTCTGGACTGTTTTGGAGTACTTGAAAGTTGAGAATTTGGCCAAGTATGAGTGTGGGTGATGAACGAGTCATCTGAGTCAGAAGTCTGACTCAGACCGAGTTAGACGAATCAAATGGGTAAATGGGTCAATAAAATGGGTATTATGGTCGGTAAATGGGTCGGGTCGTGGGTTGACCCGTATCAGCGTTATGGTGTCACGTGTCCGCGGGCTTGGGGGCCGGGTTGAGCCCGTTGGACCATGGGTTAGGGTCAGTTTCACTATTTTGGATTTTCGGACCACTTAGAATCCGAATTAGCTTTCGGTCTCTTCTGCGAAGTTGTCGAGCTTTGCGAGACCTTCGAAATGACATATAATTCATATCACCTTGATATGTATATTATTTATTATTAAATAAATTATGAATAATAGATTAAAGAATAAATGGTAGAATTAGAAATATCAATAGTTTCACTTAGGTAATAATTATGAACTTGTATGATATTGTGTTATGTGTTTTGCTTGAGCTTAGTATTTAGATACTTAGAGTGTTTGTGTTATTAACAGTTGCTTTTATTAACAACGATCGATTCGAAGGATGAACCAGTGGATTGAGGAATGCGAGCTATAAGTGGATAGTCATCAATATGAGGTGGGAATTGATAACGAACTCTCCTGTTTTCATTATTTGTTTTATAAAGTTATATATATTTTGAAATGCATGCATATCTTTGCTACTATATGATATTGTAAGCATCTATATATGTGTGTAATACAAAACTATTTTCTTTTACATTTTGGGAAGGGAGGATCTTCAAACAACTAATATTTGTGTTTTGTGAGTATTTACTTCTTTTCAAAAGTTACTTCTTTTCATTGACTGGAAAGTAGTTCCAATTTTACTTTGTGCAAGCATGGAAGGAAAGGGAGTTTCCTGATGATTGGTTATGTGATGTGAGCCCCAATTTTATACCTATATTTATGTTGCGATAGGAGCGTAAATGCGTCCAATATTATAAATAGGTTGCGTAAATGCAAGTCAATATTATTACTATTTCTGTTGGGCAACTCACGTCTCATACATTGGTGTTTATGGTTCTTTAAAGGTACTTGGAGAAAACTATTATGTTATGTTTTGGTACTTAGAGAATATGGTGATGGAAATATTGTGTGTGATTGTTGGACTGAAGCATAAGCTGATTGGGCACCTTATGTATAGGTTATGCCGTTGTGTATAATGTTTTCACCATTGGTTTCTTTGAGTGCTTGCTATGTAGAGTGCGTGTATGATTGAGGTACTGGTAAGGTACATAAATCTAAATCTGACTACAAGGAGGGCGCTTTAATGACCATTGAAGAATCCACAAGAGTCACCCTTACTACTCCAAAGGATTATATCACTCAAGTATATCTCTGGTGAATGTGTGGTGGTTAGTTGGTTTATATTTCAGTAAAACTATTATTATTATTGTTTTAATATGTTTTACCTGTTTTCTGGAAAACCTGCATTGTTTTCAAATCATTCTAGTGATTACATGATAGTTAGTTATTTTCCTACGACGCACCCTTTAAGGATGATGTGCTCACCAATTCCTACTTCCAGTTTCAGAGACAGATCAAGAAGTGCATGTGATGATGATCGTTGATGGATTTGAAAGCTTGGATGAGCAGCACGTAGTTAGTGAGTTAACTTTTGTTATGTTTTAATTTGTTTTGTGTATATTTTCTTTGAAAACTGACTCATTAGTGTATATGTATCATTTGAGAGATGTTCATGTATATATTATCAGAGAGGGGTTTAGTTTTCGGGTTAAGCATTATTTAGAATCTGTAATTAAGAGATAAAAGAATGTTTTAGAACCTTAATGCCTCAGAATGTAGAATGATTTTCTAGATTTCTAAGTAGGTGGATTTTGGGGCGTTACATGAACAGTGACTCCGAAATTTTCTTTCGAGTCCCACAACGTCAATCTGTACACGTACATGTACGTGAACCACAAATTCGATGAATTTGGCCGGAATCCAGTCGGACGGTTCCCGAACCGTCCAAGTGAATATTCTTTTGGATTTTCACGCGGGTTAAACTTCTGACTCCTTTATCTCTTAGTTGGACTTGTGCTCATCAGAATATGTTATGTGGTCCATCGAACGAATATCAGTGTGTCAATAAGATAAAGATTATCTCTGGTATGTTGGATCTCAATCTTGAAGTGTTTTTGAGCTAACAAAACACTTGGCAGATAAATGTTCAAAGATTTCCAATTGAGATAAATCTAGGGTTTCTTTGTGTGTAAGCCAAGTAACGGGTTCGTTTACACGGGCACTTGCTAACTTGTAGGTTAAGAAACTAGTTGTACTCCTAAGCAACCTATCTTATTGAGTGCTATAAATAAGGGCTAAAGAACGAAAATCATCAAGCATACGTGAAGTTTCTCTGTGGAATTGATCGTAAACTCTTTACACTTAGGTGTAAGCTTGTTGTGGTATAGTCATCCTCTATTAGGTAGCAGTTCCCTTGTGGGATTTACCTAACGACTAAAGACTTCTCTTGAGAGTTGGGAAGTACAGGTAGGAGATAACGTACCTATGTGGTTGTTATCAGATTAACCTGTAACCTTGGTAACCTGATCATGTTCTTGTCTATTTTATAGTCCTTATCTTCTGCAATAAGGCTATTCAAGAACTGATATGTTACATACAAGGTTGAAAGGAAGCAACGCATGGCTGCACTCGGTGTTGTAATACCTAGTTAGCTCCGGTTGTATAAGTTTCTTAAGTGATTCTTTTTACAACTGAGATAGAGACAAGTTGGGCATAGTTTACTCGGTTTACTTTTCAGCCCCCGCTTGTAAGTAGATTTCTCTATGACCTGGAGCAATCCGAAGGAAGTCACTTTACGCATGTTAAACTGAAGAGGACAGTTTGAAACATACAGTCAGTAATTAAGGTTGCAAAGCCGGTATTGTTGACATAAGCCTTTAACAGCGGTTAAAGCAACTCCTAGGCCTGTAAAGGACGTCAGCTAGGGGAATCAAGTGCATGACGATCTGTGGGGGATCTAGAGACGTAAGGAGTGCGACAGTAGCCAATTCGCTTGGAGGGCTTGAGTTGGTCTCTGCTACATCCCAGACCGAAGTCTTATAGTAGGCTAGGGTTTGTAAACAGTTAGTACTGTGTGGTGTTCAATCTGGACAAGGTCCCGAGGTTTTTCTACAGGTCGTAGTTTCCTCGTTAAAAAAATCTTTGGTGTCTTGTGTGCTTTACTTTCCGCATTATATTCTCTGATTATATAATTAAAGCAAACACAAGAAGTGAGTTATTAATAACTGTCGAGTTGGTCCATAATCCATCCAGGGGATTTGCCAAGATTTATCTTTGTTGGACCAATCACTTGTGATCCCACTCCGGTTATCAGATTTTGATATTGATTTTTGAGATCGTCCATATCTCCATAAGACTCACGAGCCCAAATGAAAAGTTGGTTGTATTTTGGTACCCCTGTTTTTTCACTAATAATCGTGTTATGATCATATTGTTTTAATCAACTAGTCTGAAGTCTGATAGTAGGTGTATTAGCGGTTTAATTCTTAAGATTATTCAAACTGGACGAGGTCCGAAAGTTTTTCTACGAGTTTTTAGTTTCCGTTAACAAAATTCCACATTATATCTGAATGATCATTTATAATTAAAGTATAAATACTTGTATGTTAACAAAGTCTTTCGTATATCTTATATTGATTCTCGTCTGGTAAATAGATCAGTATATAAAGAGACCATGCTCTTGAGTTCTTGATTTTGGGAAGTTTTGAAGGTTGATCTTACATGTTAAAGGATTTTTTTTTTTTTTGTGGTATACTCGGTACCCACGTCTTTTCAACAAGTAATCTTTGTTTTATTCCTAAGCAACCTATGTTATTAAATGTTGTAAATAGAGGAGTCTTAGAATGACAACAACAAGCATCAACTAATCGCAAAAACTCTATGTGGATTTTGCGAAAACCCTTTACACTTCTGTGTAAGCTTGTTGTTAAAGTCGTCCTCTGTAAGTATAAATTCCTTCGTGGAATTGGCCTACGACTATAAAAAAACTTCACTTGAGGGTTGTGAAGCACAATAGATATTCTCCTTAGTGGTATTTATAAGGTCTTGTAACCTTGGTTAGTAGTTCTCATTCTTGTCTATTCTAAGGTCCTTGTCTTCTGCGATAAGGCCATTCAAGAACAGTCAATCAACTACATGGTTGATAGAAGCAACGTACGGCTGTACTCGATGTTGTAAGATCTAGTTATTCTATTACTGTAAGAATTAGTTTTCTAGTTGTTCACTTTTGAGGTAGAGACAAGTTAGGCATCGTTTACTTAATTTACGTGCCAACCCTAACTTGTAAAAGAGATTTTCGTATGACCTTGATCATATATAAAGGAAGTCACTTTCAAGTGTTAATATCTTGGAGGACAGATCAGACACTAGTATTCTCTGTTGAAAGACGCATTTAGCAGCGGCTAAAACAACTCCTTGGCGTGTAAATGACGTCAGCTAGGGGAGTCAAGTGCATAGGGTCTTGCGAGATCCAAGAGACGTAAGGAGTGCGGCAGTAACTGAATCACTGTGAGGGCTTGATTCGGTCTCAATTCAATCCCAGTCCAAAGTCTGATAGTAGGCTAGTGTCTGTAGCGACTTAATATTGTGCGGTGTTCAAACTGGACTGAGTCCCGGGGTTTATCTGCTAGATTGCGGTTTCCTCGTGAACAAAACTTTAGGTGTCCCGTGTTGCTTTTATTTTCGAATTATAATTCTCTCATTTATTACAATAAAAACACAAGTTATATGTTATCAACCTGCAGTTAATTCCCAATCCTCTCAAGATTAACAAAGACTTGTCTTTGTTGGAATTGATCTTTACGATCTAGCTCCGGTTAAAGGTTTAGATATTGATATTTGAGATCGTCCAAGTCTTTCCATAGGTTGATAAACTAATAAGCTGGCTAGTGTTTGTAGACGTAAAAGAGCGCGACTGTAGCTGGATCGCTTGGAGGGCAGGTTCAGTCTCAACTACATCCTAGTCCGAACTCTGATAGTAGGCTAGTGTTTGTAGCGGTTTTAATACAGTGTGGTGTTCAAAACTGGACTAGGTCCAGGGGTTTTTCTGTTGGATTGCGGTTTCCTCGTTAACAAAAGATTTGGTGTCTTGCTTTACTTTATTCCGCATTATTTTGTTTCTACATTATAATTAAAGTATTGCAAGTGGTGTTGATATCAACCTAGATTCAATTCTTTCTGAGTTCACGATCTATTTATCCAAAGACCTAGACAGGAGAAATCTTGTTGAGATTCCTGTTCACGTACGTGATCTTGCCAAGTTTATTACTTGAGGGAATTTGAAGTTTGGAAACTAGATTGATCTAGCTTGACCTTGTTTGATTGGACAAGGGAATTTTTCTATTTGGTTCATGATCGAAAGTTGGTGGTGTACCTTGGTATCCCCTCATTTTCAGTCATGCGTTATGAGGTAAAACTAGTTAGGCTAGATCAATAAGACCTAATTAGTATATCGATTTCCATTAACCTTGACTTTAAGTCTAAAGGAAATCATCTATCCTATTCATTGTTGAAAGAAAAATCGAGTACAATCAGGCATCGTGTTAGAGGAAGAGTAGCTAGTCTTCACGAAGGGAAGTGGAGAAACTCCTAGGCCTGTAAAGGACGTCACCTAGGGGAATCAAGTGCGTAGGTTTCTGCGGGAGCCAAGAGACGTAAGAGCATAACGGTAGCTGAGTTTCTTGGAGGGTTAATTCAGTCTCGATACATTCTAGTCTGAAGTCTGATACTAGGCTAGTGTCTATACTCGCTTAATACTGTGTGTTCAAATCTGGACTAGGTCCCGGGTTTTTTTTGCTGGTTGCGGTTTCCTCGTTAACAAAAATTCTGGTGTCTTACATTACTTTTACCTTCAGCATTTTACTGTCTCTGATCTATATAATTAAAGTATTGCAAGTTTGTTGATTCAACCCTTTAATGAATCCATCTCTTTGAGATCTACAGGAGCATTTTTCTTGTTAAAGATTCGGTTCTTGAACAAAGAACTCGACTCGGGTATTGTTTGAATATTGATTTTTGATATCGTTCAAACAATCTCATCAACTAGGTTCACGAATTCAAAAGCCGGTGGTGTACTTGGTATCCCCTCCTTTTCAATTGGTATAAGAGCCGGCACACACTTGAAATACATAAACGTCTGTGTTTGACGTATTCGTGGACTATGAACATTCATGCCACGAACGTTCATGTACCACCAGTTTTCGATGACACATATTTATGGTGGAAATCTGTTATGCGTTTTTTTCTTCAATCACGTGTTAAGTGTTGGATCTACGTCATTGATGGGTTTATAAATATCCTATGTCAAGATGGTGATATTACTCGGGATAAAACTTCCTCTAAATATATCGATACAGAAAGAAAAGAGGCAAAGATAGATTCGGATGCCCTTAATGCTATCATTCATGCCATAACTCCAGAACTTCAACATCATGTTGCTACATGCAACACTGGAAAGAAGGCTTAAGATATTTTGCAAACTGTATTTGAAGTTAACACGTTAGAGAAATAAGCTAGACTTCAAATTCTCTCTTCAGAATGGGAAAACCTCTGCATGTCTGATGAAGAAACCTTTGAAGAATTCAATCATAAACTTTTTGGTATAGTGAATGCCTCGCAATGTCTAGGAAAAACCATCGAAGAAAGAGAAATTGTGAGAAATATTCTTAGGTCTCTCCCTTCAAGATAAGATTCAAAGAAACATGCCATCCAATAAAATCAAAGTTTTAAAATAAAAAGAAGCGACCTTTTTACTAAACTTAGAATCTTTGATCATGATCGTAAGACAGAACCTAAGTCTATTACCTTTGATCCAACTAACGATCATTTTCACACATCAAGAAACACATCTTGGGTTGATGAATATTATGATCAAAGTGACTCTGACATAAACTCTTCCTTAGCTTTGACAACTCAGCAGATTAGAGAACTACTAATTAAGAAAAAAAAAATCCACGTTCAAGAAGTCCCTTTGTAAAGACACATGATCTCAATAGAGATGGGAACGTTCAAGATGAAAAAATCCAATGCTACAAGTGACGTGGATATGGACATATTATGAAAGATTGTCCAAGCAAGGAATATTACGGGAATGATAATGCCATTGCAGCAACCCTCTATAATATGCCTAACGAACATATCTTTGAGAATGATACGCAAGATCAAGCGTTCATTGCAAAAAATTCTGATAAGGATAATTCAAATAATCTTATTTTGGATTTATTCGATAAAAGTGAAATGCTCATTAAGGAAAATCTTCAATTGAAGAAAACCCTTGAGACGACTGAAGAATCTTTGCTTAAGACAACTAACAAACTTGAGAAATCAAATTGTGAGTTGTCAAATCTTTTGTCTAAAAAAGACAAAGAAATTTATTCCATAAAGAACGACTTACAAAAATTATCTGGTAACTCGGATAAGATTTCTGCCATGTTGTTTAGGCAAAAGTCATTTGGAGATACTAATTGTTTAGGGTATAATGGTAACTCTTCGTTTACTAAAAGCAATACCTTCGTTCTTGCAGGATCCTCCTGCTAATGAGAAAATCAATTTTGATTTTGGAGCCTCTGAGAGAGCATTATCTCAGAAATAATGTTTCTCATAGTGTGGAAAGGATAATCACTCATTGAGAATATGCAGGAAGTTTCACCAAAAGAAAGCTCTTGTTGTGAAACTACAAAGTGATTTAAACAAGGTGAATCACAAGTTAATTGTTTTACCAGATGATGTTCAGTCATCTTCATAAGGAGATAAAGGAAGGAAAGGTAAGAAAAATTACACACATTCCAATGTAATCTTAAAAGTGCGTCTTTTGCTTGCTTGCTCCCCACCTAAGTACGTGTTTAAAGAACAATTCGATTTTTTTTTGCATAATTTAAATTATATCCAACTACATTTTGCAAGGAATGATAATATTTATCTCTTAAATTTGTCGAGGAATGCTCCAAAGACATGAATCCACTCTCAACTAGTTATGTGACTGATTGTTATGATGGTATATGACAATAATTCCCAAAGTGGTTTTCATAGTTATTCCTTAACACCACTCTAGTAGTGAGCCCGTTTTTATAACAAGGTGTAAATCATGTCATGCGTGAGTCCAAAATGTAATGACTCGACATGAGCATCAACACTCTCATTACTACGTTTAGGGTTCTCCCTTCCTCTGGCTCCTCAGGCAAGAGTCAAGAACATGAACCATGGGAATTCTTATTTGTTTAAGTTTGAGAAAATATGCAATTAGACAAATATCTAAACATATCGTTGATATTTAAACTTATTTTTGGTTGAAAGAAATTAAAAGGTAAAGCCGTTTGGCACTGCAAAAACAAAATTATGACACATGACATATACAAAATATGGGTATGAGTGTTCGTAAAAGAACCTTCCTGGACTAATTTCCTAGTTCGTGCCTCTGAGAATATCGTAAACACTATTATTGTGTATACTGATTCATCTTGTAAAAACCTGTCATCATGGCTCCTATCACAAGAATAGTTATTAGAAACAAAGACTATTATGCAGAGAAAGCCTATCAGAAGAGTCTTCTACCTATATCCGATCAAAAGAAAGGTATTCCCAATGCACACAGTGTGATCAATATTAACACTTGTAATGAATTTATTTACAAAATTAAATTTGTGCAGCATAAGATTGATGAAATCTCGAAGAATCCTTCTTCTTACAATAACTGTGAAGAAGAACTAAGTTTTTATAGGTCATTGCTCAAAGAATGGACAGTTCTCTCAGAGTCTGAGTTTGAAAGATGCAAGTCATTAATTGAGGAGCTCTTTGATAATCCAAACGAATTTTGTATTCGTGAAATATAGTTATCCTTTTATTAAAAAGAGTTTGTCTTTTCCGTAGGATTTCAGGTAATCATTATGCTAGAAGTAGTTATCTTTTTGATTTAGGCTTATATGGTTTTACTACTTCCATGTTTTCTTTTCATCAATCAATATAATTTATTTATTTAAATCTTGATTGATGATTTCATACTGGATCTTTATTAATTATCCTTGTGAATGTATTGTGCACCATGAATTTGTTTTTTTAGCCATCACACCCTTTCGGGTAAAGTAATTCATGTATAATCATCAAAGTCCATGCTTCTGACTCTTATGGCTAAGATGAGACGATTTTGATGATGAGGTTTCTCATAAGTTACAATTTGATCGTAACTGACAAGGATAAACCGTTGTGCTTTTCGTTCTTACATTCGTAACTGGACAAGAAGGGGAACCATATGTTTTCTCTAAGAGCGATGATTAACTCTATGTCTGGATTGACTAAGAGAATATGGACGATTAAACTTTGAATTTGTATGTTTGTAACTGGCTAGGGAAGAAAAACATAATACAATTTTACTTGAAAATTGTTCATGAACCCAAGTTTCTATCAAAAACCTTACTTGAGAAGATCGTCGTGTTGTTCTTTCGGGAATAACACATAATGGGGGAGAGTTTTTAATGAACTTGTGCTTCATGGTTATATGTTTTGGGGGTATGCAGCTGCGGAATTTGCGAGAGAATCGCGCCTTTAATCTCTCGAATCAGGTATGTTTACCTTTATCTACATTGCTTTACGCTTTTTGCAATGATCCTTATTTTTTTCTCTGTCTTTTGTCTAATTTTATGACAAAAGGGGGAGAAATCTTAGTAGTTTCAGAGGGAGAAATCTTCGTTTAACTACTACGACATATGTCTTACAAAAGATAAATATTTTCGGCATTGTCATAGGGGGAGTAAAATCGATGTGCTTGTCATGTCTTAGCGAAAGTTAGTGTATTGATTAAGGGGGAGAACATATCATATTTTGTAGTATCTTTAAGCATCGGTGCAACATGCTTACAAGTTTTGTATACTACTCAATTGCATAACAATTGTTGTTGGACTATGTCCTTCTAGAACTAAAGATGTGAAGTTCTTTAAGTATATTATTTGCTATTATAATCTTCAATTGCAGGGACACACGATCATATATGAAGATGTTGAGGATCGCAAGAAATCAAGATTACTTATGGTTGGGGCTAAAGGATTTCATTTTTTGAATCCATATGTAAGATTGGTTTTTTCACTAAAATTGACAAAGGGGGAGATTGTTAAAATATTGCTCGGTTGAACCCGCTGGCGTTGGTATGTCAAGTCAGTTGTCAAGTTTAGTTGCCAAAACACAATCCTTGATTTAGTCTACAAAACCATTTCGGACTATGATAGTTTAGGCATTCGAGACGAAGACCAATTGAATATGAAGAACGGAGCTTACACACTTGATATTTATCGTCCTCATCGAAAGGTTAGAAAAGTTTTCCTTTGGTTTCGTATTTTCCAATTCTATCAATTTAAATAGTTGATGATGTTGTATATATTAATTGAAGGATCGAAAGACTAGTTCTCTTGGCACATAGGTTTTAACCAATGCTTTAGAACTACGTGCGTATATAGTTAGTTTTGGAATAAGTACTTCAGCAGTCTACGCGTTCATATGCAAGTTTATAGATTCCTGAACTCGTATTAGTCACAACGTGGACGCGTTCATATCCAGTCGAGATATAAACAGTGTTTATAGAAGATTGAGTTGGACCTCCAAATAAGTTTATGGACTTTACTAAGTTCGATAACTTACTTGAGCCCTACTCAAGGTTGTTTAACTTTCAAGTAAAGCCTCCCTTGATGATCAATATAAATAGATGACCTCTTACAAAATACAAACTAATCCTCTATACATCCGTGTATCCTTGCATAAAGGTTGGTCGTTGTTTTTACCTGGAAAAACAATGCACCGTCTCTGGGTACTTTCGTAGTGTTCGAGATCAAAGTCGAACAAGACGAGCCTAA
>JAJJMA010013240.1:0-16424 GCA_023529015.1 Papaver nudicaule | reverse complement strand
AACCAACTGCCTATTCCCTAGGAAAGAAACTCTAAAGTTTCTTCTTCAGATCTTCTATATTTCTCTATTTATTCCCTAGTTTCTATGTTTATTCCCTAGAAAAGAAACTCAAAACGTTTCTTCTTCTTTTTATTTATTTATATTTTGTGATGCTATGCATCAATAACGGATTGATGCTTCACATTACGCATTACTAGGAGAGCGCATTCCTTATGCATACGCTTTTTGAATCCTTGGGTGGGAAACATGGAGATAAAGCTCCAGTTTTGTCCAACTCAAGAACAGCAAGTTGATATATTCACTAAAGCTGTTATTTCAGGGACAATCTGAACGTCACAAATTAAGAGGGGCTGATGAAGTTAGTAGCTAATTTGTGACTTGAAAATCTAGAGAATTCTAGATAGGTCAACAAATATAAGTCTCACAGACTTGTCTCAAGTTGTCAGTTATAAATAGATGTGAAATTGATGTAAAGATGTTGTAAGTAAAGAATTCAAGAAAGTTAAGAGTAAGACTATAAGTCAGGTTAAAGTGTAAGCCTAAGTGCTGCACATCAAAATTCTACTGTAACATTCAGTTCAGTCTAAAACAATTTCAATTTCACCACACTTCCGCAACTCTGTTCCAACAGAAACTAGCTAGTAAAGCTAACAACGAGGAACTGTTAGAATTAAAAGCTTTGATACCATGTGAAAAATTCTAGAACCTTGAGAACATGATGATGATACTGTGGCAGAGATGTACAATCATTGTTTCGCCTTAGGCGTTGCCCGAACAGAGCTCCTATAACTCTACTGGCAGTAAAGGTGAAGCAAGACTAGTTTTTGTTAAACTTTTGAATCTTATTAATTTATGTGCTCCTATAACTCTACTGGCACTTGCTTGCTTGAGTATAACAACTGATTACGTTGATGCATATTTATAGGCTTACATAATCGACCATTCACTGTCTAATTATCTCTGGAATATTCACTTGTAAAAGGCTAAGTACAACCCCTTTACACAACAGACTTTCACTTATTTACAGATTTCCAGATTATTTTTTCTCTAGATGTTACACGACTTTCCTAGACTAATCTTCGCAATTCTAGAATGTTATTAACATTACAAACTACTTGTTCTAACAAGAACTACTTCTAATTAAACTTCTACATACCTGGAGAGCAAAATTTCATAATTTCCACACCAATGACATTTAGAATTTGCTAACAAGTTTCTTGCCGGAAATTGGAACATGCATAATATTATATCAAATTGCATAATAAATCACTATTGGTAAAAGCGAGATCACATACAAAATAAAGATCGAAGAAACAGTACTATCCTACAAAAGAGTACACCAGACAGCAAAAATGATATTCAGAGGAGAGAATTGCCTGAGGAGGGTTTGATGAAATCAAACTCCTTAGCTTCAACAAAAGTTGGAACCAAAGAACAAATTCAATTCACCTGCATAACCAAGAAATAAGTAGCTCTTAGAATCATAGCAAGATCCAGAAATGGAAACAACAAGAGAAATGTATAGAAATCTTCTTTACCTTAGTCTCTATTTCCAGGTTTGTGTCCATTAGGAATGTTGAGAAATCATATCAAGTAACTGTTAAGCTTCGCTGATTTCTCCAGAAGAGAGAGGAACACCAGATTTGTACACAAAACAATTTTTCTTCAGAGTCGAATAGGAAGATTTTAGGGATTTAGGGTTTTTAGGGGAGGGACGGACGGAGAGAGAAAATTTGATTTTAGGGGTTACGTTTTGAGAGGTGGATCCGTTTTGGATAATCGGTTCACTATTATAGTCAAAGAATCCGATGATGTATAAATTATTCTTACACTCATATTACACTAGGGAGTGTGTTAACAACTCTAGTCATTTATATCATCATCTAGTAGTTACTTTACTACTAGTGACTTCGGCCATATGAATGAATATGTTTTGTTCTGTCTTTTTCAACCATGTAATCCGTATTGCTATGGGTAGTTGACTTTTGTTGGTTTTGTAAGAGCAAGCACTATGGTTCTTTTTAAATAGAGAATTCTCTATTGAATAGAGATAGGTAACTACTATGATGCAAAATTTCTCTATTGAATAGACATAGAGATGAACTTCTCTATTACCTGCTACCAATCCGTAGCAGGCAATAGCAATAGAGATGCGAGGCGGAAATCCAATTCCCGCAGGGCGAAAATCCAATTTCCGCAAAAAACTTTTTACGGAAACTCGATTTCCGCCCAAAAGTCCTGCGGGAATTGGATTTTCGTCCCATAAATATTACCGTTTGACCTTTTTTTCCTTACACCCCCTCTACACCTCAACATCTAACCATCCATGTTTCTATTTTTTCATGACCGTCAGATCCCCAACGACTCTTTTTCAAAATTCAAAAAAACTATCAGTTGGGATCTCTTCTATATAAGAAAATTCACCCTCTTTGACAAATCCACCCCAATCAATCTTGTTTCTATTGATTCTTTCTTTCTCCCTTCAAATTTTCAAATTTTTTCATCACAAAATCGAAATGGCGACCAATTACACCAAGTTAGAAGATCTAGCAATTACTTACTCTTTCATTCTTAGCCGAATGAATGGTATGGTGGGAGAAGTGGAACCTTGGCAACCGGCGTTTTGTATTCGTGTTTTTAATGTGTTCGTGAGAGTTACAAACAATCCAAATGGTCGAGATAGAAATGGAATTAGAAGTCGATGGAACCGCATTAGTGGAGACATCTCCGAGTTTTGTCGAATTATGAGAGCTATGTACCAAACAAATACAAATGCGTCACATGAAGAATTGGATTTCCGCCGGTCAAAAGTCAAGCTTTGACTGTGCGGGAATTCGATTTCCGCTGATTTTTTTTTACGGAAATCGGATTTCCGCACAGAAAAGCTGCGGAAATTCGATTTCCGTCCCGAAATAGCTAAGACCACTGTAGTTGCCATTTTTCGCCATTTCTGCCATCCCCATATCTCTATTTAATAGGGATGGCTTGTGGCACCATAGTGCTTGCTCTAAGTATGCATCCTCGTGTATCATTCGCAAATTTATAGTTTATTGTTCTCAAATCATCCGAACAGCGCATATTAAGCTTTACAGTCTAGGTTCGGTTCAGGGTACGTTTGCCATAAATTTCTTTAAAATCAAGTTCAATATAATTTTTTAGCTGAACATTTCACTGGTCAGTTGAATTTGGGATAAAAATCAAAATTTCCTATAAAAAAAGATTTAACCTGATTTAGAAGCATACATTTACATTATAGCATTTGAGGTTCAGGTAAAGTTAAAGAGTCTTTGTAATCCAAATAAAAGTCTTTACATCTTGGGGATTTGGCATATAAAAGGCTTCATCTTAAATGAGGTTCGGGTAGAGTTAAAGAGTCTTTATAATCCAAATAATGACCGAAATTCAGATCGTTGTTGATGTTAACGAATATCTTCTCAGGTATACAAGATGAAATTCATCTTTCTTACATTTGTCACCTCAATCACACATTTTCCAAGCTTGAATAACAAAATTCACCCAAACCTGTAGTTTTTCTTTGTTTTCTTCCTTTTTCTTCCACAAAAATATTAGTTATTTGCACCAACACTCTAATCGTTGAAATTAACTCTACAAAAAAACTAGTGAATAAGTGTGATTAGTTTTACTTCATATTGACCCTATTTTTGAGCTACGAAAGTTTTGGAGAGTCCTCAAATGCCGGTTCAATTGAAGCATAAATAAGAGTACCATTACCGTTCAACCCGAAAATAAGAGTCAATGAACAAGAAGGTCGTGTTGGAAGATGTGAAGTATTTGAGCCAGGAGAGAACAAGAGCAAGTACAAATTAAAACACAACACTAAAACTTCCTTGTGATACAGATATTGATCGTTCTCGCAAGCTTGGTCCAGTTATTGTTCGTGTTGTGCTATGTTGTGCCAACTTATGTGCCATATCGTGTTATGTTCAAATTTTACGGTACTATTCCATTAGCGTGCAGGCCCAACCCACTATATTTACCTCAAACCCTTGTTGTGTAATTTTGATAGATACATGATATTTTGTATTCCATCATAAACGTGTTGTGCGGTTTGTGCCATAACGAGTAAATGATGTTTTTTCTGCTGCCATAAATGTGAGTAAATGATGTTTTTTCTGCTAAAAAAGAATGTGAGTAAATGATGCTTTGAAATTGAATGGGGATCTTTCAAACCATATATCCTTCCCTTCAAACGAAAGTATATTTTACAGATCTTTATGGATATTATTGGACGACCGACCGGAGGGAGGGAGTCCTCTATGGGAGTGGTTTTTGTATTATGTCCGTCCCCTTTTTTGTCATCAAAAATTGAGTTTTTTTTTTATTTATTTTTTTCGAAATCGATCGATTGTTAGTTGTTTTTCTTCAAATTTTTTGCTCTCATTAGCACTTAATAACTATATCTTCCATAAATTGAAAGAAGTTTCGTCAATTTTGATCCATGATCGACGAATTTCGAGATTGAAATTTTTTGAAAAAATCCTAATTTTTAGATTTTTATCCATCTTAGGTCGTTTTTTCTTCAAGATTTCTCCACTCTATGTTTAATGATTGTTGTTACTTAAATGGGTTGAGATAAATTTCGAATTATTCGATGGATAATCAAAGATTTTTGAGATTGAAATTTCCCCAAAAAAACGGGTCACAAACGGGTGAAGAAGACAGAGTCGTGGGTCGGGTATGGTTTAGCCCATGACCTGAACCTTACATACTGGAACGTGTATAACCGTTCCTGATCCGTAACGCTAATAAGCGTTGGGAAATCTTGAGTAACAAAAACAGCGAGTTTTTGTTCCTATTTGGTCGTCCCCCACCGTGGAAACGGTTATCTAGTATAAAGATTATGGAATACAAAATATTAGGTATCTATCAAACTTGTTACCTTAACATGAAGATTTCGAGATACACGAATTTGTGCTATATAATGTCAAAACCGTAGGGTATTCCTTTCAACTCTTCATCTTATACCATGGACGCCAAACCTATGAGCGAAGCTGATGATTCTTATGTGTACATCATAACTGCTTATTTGTGCAGTCATCTTATTTGTGCTATATAATGTCAAAACCGTAGTATATCGTATTGATCTAATCTTATGCAGCGTTGATTTCCAATTGTCTAATGGTATTATGTTGTTCTTCCGTTCATTTCAAATAAAAACTAATGACTATATAGTTTTGAAGATAAAAAAAAAGATTTGTAATAACACAACTAAATTTAAAGCCACAAATTACTGACCAAGAAAAAAATTTCAAATACACATTGAAGCAGTAATAAGCTAACATCATGTTTGTTTGCATGTGAGTCGGTATTTGGGTCTTAGTCGACCTAAGCAGATGCCACCGACTCATTGATCTAGACCTCTGAATCACTTGAATAGTCTAAATTGGTCCTTCTTCGCTTAGATCTGACTCGTTCTTCTTTCCTCCAACATCAATGAGTCCAAAAAATTGAAGTCCACATACTAATATGGCAGCAGCACCAACGTTAGATATTGCTCGTGTTCATGTGTACGGTAATTTATTATACACCTCGATTTGAGCCTCAAGTTTCCATTTTTCTCTAGTAAGAGCATCTCCAATGGTGTTTGGATGTGAATCCTATGTGGAGACCTAAAAAAGAGGGATTTTATTAATGTTGAACACAAATAAATTCTAATTTTTAAAACCATCTCCAGTGGTAGTTGGATACATATTTAGTTTGATACACTTGTCGTTTAGTTATAGAATTTGATTAACAAAATAAATTAAAAACAGTAACAAAATAATATTATTGATGACGTGGGTTTGGAAGAGAGTTTCTAAATACCCAAACTCTCATCCAAACTCAATTTACCAAATCATATCCAACTTTAAATATCCAAACACTGCTGGAGAGTTTTTTTATGAGTAGAGTTTCTAAAATCCTATGTGTCATCAATTTTTTTCCAAACCCAAACACCATTGGAGATGCTCTAAGACGCTGGACCTCTTTAGCAATTTCACCTTCCTCTGAATACAACCTAGTCTCGGGTGCTCTAGAGTACCTCCGTAACATGGATCGAGAAACAACTCTGGGGGCCATGCCGCCCGGAAGAGAATGACTACTTGACAACCTCCTCATGCCGGATCTGCTCGTTGGTGGGAGGGATGGATCGCAGATGGCTGTATTTATTCTCTTTCTTAGACTTGTGAATCTTGCTGTTAGTGCTTAATTGGTGACACTGAAAACCATTTTTTTTTTTCGTGATTTTTTTTTGAAGTAAAAGGGTTAAAATTTTATTCAAAATGAAAGAAAAGAAAGAGGGTAGAGACTAGAGACGTCTAAGCGTAGGGGTGAGCAACGGATGCACGGATGCGGATTAGGGGTCATCCGCACCCAATCCGTCAAATGGTGCGGATTAGGAATTGGAACCGTGCCCGCACCCATCACCCGCGGATTTGTGATCCGCGGATTTACGGATTTTGCGGATTGGGTGCGGATTATCCGCGGTTTTCAGAGAAAAAAATAATGCATCAAAACACTTTTGTTGCTGTATTTGGATCTTCTCCACAGCCATATCTCAATACAAAAAATTCAGAACAAAATTACAGATTTCAGCTCAAATCCTCAATGCAGGCCTTAAAATCACTTGATCTACCACTTCTAAATCTGGTTCGTAGACACAAAGATGCCGATTCTGGACTCTACTAAGCCAAACAGTCCTCTACCTGAGATACACACGGTAAACATCTAGTACCATACCTCATCCATATCTAAGTGATAACATCAATACATGGATTGATATTTCCGTAAAATAAAATACTCAACAACAGTGTTTTGATACCAAAGGATTAGATTAGACTGATCTGCCTAGTTACCTTGAACTCCCTTTCTTAGCAAAACAGAAATCACTAGTAACCTGGAATCTTAAGTTCAGCAATCTTTGGTCAGTTCATAACTCATGAGACTTCCTACTTCCATGAAAATTCTCCCATATCAACACAACCGGCAGCCACATCGACACCACCACCACCCATATCAACACAACCAACAACACAATCAACACCACCACCAACACAATCAGTAGCCATATCAAATATCACAGAAAATATTCACAAAAATCAAAATCAAAATTTCACAAAAATCCCTAGATTCACAAAAATCAAAATCAAAATCAACATCACCGCATGTGATGATGGGTCAAAAACTATGATTATTTTTTGTCTTCAAAAACGTTGAGAGTTAGGATCAGATTTGGCAAAATTGAAATCCTACCCTGCTACAAATCAAATTGAAATTTAATAAAATCCCTGCTAGGATCTTCGCAGATATCTAAATCAGGTGAATCAAACCCAAACCCAGATCTACTTCCTCGAGTTCGTGAATCATCATCTGTGAAAACAATAAAGAACAAAAATTAGATGATTTACTAAAACAATATTAAAAATAAAATTAGATCTTGATTACTAAGATCAGTTGATTACCTGAACAAACTTCGGTTGGGCTGGTTTCGATTACCTGAACAAATTCTCTTCTTGCTGGTGCAGATAATCTCGACGCAGGTCAATGAAACCCAAATTTATAGCTTCTTAAGCTAATACCTACACATCCAAAAACCCAAAAATAATCAGATTAAAAACACACTAATCAAACACATCTAACAAATCAGAGGTTTGTTTTGTTTATACCAAGAACAGATTGAGTGAGTAGCCATCACTATGATGGTAATCTTGGAATACAAAGCTGTAACCCTAACTCAACGAGTACGCCAAATCAAAACACTTATTTTCAACTCTAAAATCAGAAGGAAAAAAAAGTATGGAGACAGGGATTGAAGGATTTACCCATGGCGACAGAAGAAGAAGAAAGAAGAAAGAGGGAAGAATCGCAGAAAGAAGAAAGAGGAAAGAATAGTCTAGGGTTTTCTAATTTTTCTTTATATATGGGTAGTTTCCCTAAATATCCCTAGGTTATTCAGATAACTACGAAAATACCTGCAATCCGCGGATAATCCGCGGATCAAAATTTACACCCGCGTCCGGTCCGCCAAAAGCTGCGGATTGAGAAATGGATCCGTGTCCGGCCCAATAATTCAGCGGATTGGGTTTCACCCGCGTTTTGCGGGGCGGTTGCGGACCAGATTTGCGGATCCGGACTTTTTGCTCACCCCTATCTAAGCGATACAATAAGGGCAGAGTTATCCCTCCGACCCAGAGAACCAATGAGACAGGTTAATCTAACTAATTATACTAGATTAACAAGCCCAAGCTGATTCACATACCTAGGCCCAATGAGAGCCCATCTTTTCACTCCATAATGATTTACCGCCAGAATAAGTTACTTACAGATTCAAATCTTGGAGTTGTGAAGACATTGAGTTACCATATCTCAATAAAAATTAACTGTGATGGCTCATGCTGTTATCTAGGTAAAAATGGTGAACTAAGTATCGTTGCTCTTGATATTGCAGGTCTTGGAATAGAATGTGAAAGCATAACAGAAAAGGCTGTCGGATGGGCTATTTGGAAAGGTTTCAAAAAGGTTAATTTTGAATTGAGCAGATGCAGAAGCAGTAGTGAAAGCAATAAATGGAAGTATTCAAACTTTTTCCTTGCAACATAGGAACATTGTTGAAGACATTCAGTTTTTTCTTAAAAGTTTTGTTAGTGCTAGTTTTTCTTATGTAAAGTAAACCGCAGTGCAAACAGGTGTGCTGATACAATTGCTAAATATGCAGGTAAGCATGGTGTAACAGGTTCATGGCCTGACTCACCTCCTCATTTTGTATTCACTGCTCTAAACACTGATTACAGCTGCATTACTAAGTAAGAAAAAAAAAAAAGTTACCATAACTCAACTAATACTTTGTCTCTGTAGGTCATATATAAGTGGCTCTCGTATCTCCCATTTTTCTCACAAATTTGAGAGAAAAGACTTGTAGCCGGCCCTTGGATTCAGTAGTCTTGTGTTAACTCTATGTACTTACTCATTTCTTTCACAGCAGTTTTGATTACGACTCGAGTTCACTAGTTAAAGATAGTATATATTCATGCACACGTATTGATTACGACTCGAGTTCACTAGTTAAAGATAGTATATATTCATGCACACGTATATATGAGAAAAGATTAGTGGAGTTGTTGGAAGAACATATTTAAACTTGAATTTCATTATTGCCTTTTGAATTTGGACTAGAATACTAGCTAGATACGAATCTGAAAACTCAATTAACCTTTATAAAGGTAAATTACAGTATAATTATTCTACAAGCACGTTCATTTAATTTGGACTGAATGCGAAAACTTTTTGACCATACCCAGCCGACCCTAATATTCCAATGAAAATTGCTAACTAATATGTTTATGGCCTGCATAGTAGTAGAAGTATATGCAATTTTTTTTATATTGCAGTTGCCTTGAAAGAGACTGAATCGACTGACCAGACCTACTAGAAGCCTTTTGGGGTAGAAATGAAACTTGGAGAATTAAGGCAGTAATTGCTTGGAATGTTGGTTGCTGTTGTTAATCACAAAGAGTGTAATGCTTGTTAGCTAATTAAACTTTTGACTAAACTATCACCTTTCTTTTACCATGTATTGTTTACGCGCTGGAACTATATAAATAAGCAGTGTTTTGTTTCTAAGCCATTCTGCATTTTCCCTCATCAATCGAGTTGTTAAGTTAATTTCAGTTAGCCATGGTTACTGAAGTAGCATCATATCATCTCCTTTTTGTTCATCTTAATCTATTAGTCTTTTTGTTCATCAGCTTCATCCAATTCCCACTAACCGCTCATGGATGCCATGAAGAGGAAAGAAGAGCTCTCCTGGATATCAAGTCCTCTTTGTATGACCCTTCGAATCGCTTGATTTCTTGGGTAGAAGGAAGCCAACATGAAAACTGTTGTCATTGGCATGGAGTCAGATGTTCCAATGACTCTTCTCATGTAATCTCCATCAACCTTCGAAACATAGAACTTGAAAATTACCAAATTGAAAAGGAAGAAACGTACAAAGTTGAACGGGACTTGTCCGCTATGTACAGGCCACCAAATACTACGCTGCAAGGTAACATTTCTCCGTCTCTTTTCAACATTTCCCATCTTGAGTATCTTGATCTTGGGTACAATGATTTTCAGAAAACCGACATCCCCCTTCCATTTTCTGTTCTATCGAAACTCGTTCACCTTGATCTCTCTTTCTCCAACTTTTATGAATCATCTCCAACAAAATTCACCAACCTATCATCTTTACAGTATCTCGACTTGTCTTGCCAAGGATACTTGTATTATAGGACCTCCTGTTTACAAACATCATCTACAAAGTGGGTGAAAGGTTTAGTGAATCTCCAAGTATTGAGGCTGAGTGGCATTTCTCTAAATGAGGCTACATCTTCAGAAGAGAATTTTGGTGAACATATATTGTATCTTTCTCATCTTCGGGATCTTGATCTCTCATATTGCGATATATTCAGCCCGATTACTCTCCTCAATCAGTTTCACAACCTTTCCCGCCTATCCTCCCTCAAAATGAATCACAACTACATGGTGAATAACACCCTTTTCAATACAGGAGTGATTTCTCCATTCCCGGCAACACTCTATAATTTGACTTCACTCTCTATTCTTGAGTTAATCAATGGTCAACTAGGTGGTTCTTTTCCTTATCTTCCTCAACTTACAGAGATTGATGTGAGTAGAAATTTTGATCTCCATCTTGATATGACTAGGATCTTTAAAGATAAATGGCCTAAACTAAAGAAACTTTGGATAGAGAACACAAAAGTGACCGGACCAATTCTGCGTTTGATTTCAAATGCTCCTGTTCTTGTCAGTCTTGATGCCTCACACTGTTCAATTCAAGGAGCTCTACCTTCGTCATTACTCAATCTTTCTCAATTGCAGTATCTTGACCTCAATCACAATTCCATAACTGGTGACATTCCTTCTTCAATCTCCAATCTAAAACAACTCAACCACCTAAACTTAGATAGTAATAATATCCTAGGTCCAATACCAAACCAAATCTGCAAGATGACGCTCCTTCAAGTCCTTCATTTAGGTTACAACAATCTAACAGGAACCATACCAAGATGCATAAAAGAACTCCAAAATCTTAGTAAATTTAGGATTACAAACAACTTCATTCAAGGCAGCGTTTCTTTCATCTCTTTGGTTAACGAATTAAACCTTAGTACTTTAGATTTGAGTTCAAATATGAAGCTGACTGTAGTCATAGATCAACACTTAAATCTGCACCCTAATCGTAAACTAAAGAGGTTAATTTTGAGCTCAACTTATATCGAAGGATCTCCTAATTTCATTTGCAGCTTGACTGGTCTTGTATATTTGGATATGTCTCGTGCTAATATAACAGGAACTATCCCTTCTTGTCTCTCCAAACTCACATATCTCAACGAATTACATTTAGCAAACAACATGCTCTCCGGTATTCTACCTCTTCCGCCTCGGAATCTTTCAATTGTTGATATATCAAATAACAAATTAGGCGGTGAAATCTCAGTAGAAACGGGAAAAAGACTGTCCAATGCCAAGATCATCCTTTTATACAGTAATGAACTATCAGGGCCAATCCCGTTTTCTATATATCCCACAGAATCTTATGGTGGTATTCTTGATCTCTCCAACAACAAACTAACTGGGAGTATACCTACCAAGATATGGCGGGGGAGCACTCTCGCTTCTCTAAACCTTGGCACCAACAATCTTACTGGAAAAGTTCCTAAAGAGCTTGAATTTGCAAAACACTTGCAGATTCTTTTATTAAATGACAACCTTCTTGAAGGTGATATAAGTTTCATCAGTAAACTTCGAGATTTGGAATATCTCAACTTGGCTAATAACAACTTTGGAGGTAGTATACCAAGTTCTTTGGGTTCACTCAAGAACCTTAATGTACTATCTTTAAGGTCAAACAAGTTATGTGGGCAAATCCCTGGGGAGATTCTTCATTTGCAGCAACTCTGTGTATTAGATTTATCTCTGAACAACCTCTCAGGCCACATTCCTACAAAATTAGGGAACTTGAGTGGATTAATTGTAAGCGGTGCTTGTTATCAGTTCTTCGATGTTGGTAACAATCAATTGTCGTTGCTTAGCAAAGGGAACATAGTACAAATTAAGAGATTCTACGACTATAGCTCTGTGGTCGACCTATCATCTAATGGTCTTGATGGAAACATCCCTAAAGATATCGGTTTGGTAAAAGCACTATCTTCACTTAACTTATCTCATAATCAATTTTCCGATGGTATCCCAGAAAATATTGGAGACTTGTCTGCTCTAGAGTCTTTGGATTTAAGTTCCAATAAACTGTCCGGACATATCCCACAATCTTTGACAACAATTGATACTCTTGGAGTTTTGAACTTTTCTTACAATAGGTTGAGTGGCAGGATTCCAAGAGGAACTCACTTTGATACCTTAGGTTTGGATGATTCTGCTTTCGTAGGGAACGATTTATTGTGTGGTTTTCCTACGGAGAAAGTTTGCAAGGGTCATGATAATGCTAGTACGAGTGATGAAGAAGATCCGGGTGATGTAATAGATAAGTTAGTGTTGGCTGCCTTTGTTGCCTTGGGATTTGGAGTTGGATTTTGGGGTCTGTTTCTTGTATTGCTTCTGAAAAAAGAAAAATGGTGGTTTCCGTATTGGAGATTTGTTAATTGTATTGTTGTTAGATTGACAAATTATTTTCTGAATCATTGATACGAAATAGTACTCTAGTTCGTTTCTAGGTTGTAATTCGCATTGGTAAATCATTGTCAGCAATAAAATTAAGTGATTTCTGCTACTTTATCTTTTCTTTCTTTTGCGCTTTCTCAGTTATCTTGTTGTGTATATTGCCATTATCAGAAGGGAAGATGATGCTTTTGGACTACATGGTTTGAGTTTTTCCGAGACAGTTTCAAATTCAGCATGTATTATCCCCTAAGCTCATGCTTATGTGGACTGTGTTCATACCTGATACCCTAGGCTTTATGCCTACCTAAATTCATGAGGCAGGGATGAGCATCAGGAAACCATGTGTGTGGCCATTGGTCGGAGCATGGCGTCTTATACTCGTAGTCTCGTATGTCATCTGATTCTGCCGAGACATCTGTGAAACTTCAAACATGCTTTCATGGTATCTTATGATCAATAACTTGACGGCCAGGAGGAACATATCAAGCATTATAATATCCTAATCATTCTTTAGTGACAAACTTATGGAACTGGATGATGGTTAACTAGGGAATATTGGGAGGACCTAATTAGTCCCACATTGCCTAACACCCAAGCGAAGATCCTCTATATGATTTGTATGGGTTACTGTTGGACTTAAAAATTATCCAAAGTGCCTTGACATGTGAGAGGGAGTGTGAGGACCACTCCACTCATTGCAATTGGTTTTGAGTTGGAAGCCCAAACATTTAACATGGTATCAGAGCCTAGGACCTAATAATAATTAGAGGGAGTGTGAGGACCTACTTAGTCCCACATTGCCTACACTAAAGCAAAGATCCTCTATATGACTTGAATGGGCCACTCCACTCATTGCCAATTGGTTTTGAGTTGGAAGCCCAAACATTTCACAAATATAGCGATCAATTCCTTTCAAGGTCAAAATTGATGGCAAATCAACCAATGAAGGCTACGTAAAGCAACTGAATTTTAAGAGATTTGGTGAATTGTGCGAAGAGTTGTTTGGGTGGAGTGAGAATGAGACGGACTCATGGTATATGAGAGACAAATATGACAAACCGAAGAGGGAGTTCAATCCGGTAAGGTTGAGAGCGGAGTATTTTGGGAACAAGAAAAAATATGAGGATACTCCATTGGAAGATCATGAAGTAAGAGCTGCTGCTGCGGCTTATCTCTTATATGTCCTCGATGTTTGTGTATTCCCTTCGTCTGCCGGTTACAAGGTGAACGCCAACTACCTCAAGCTATTACATCCCTTGGATAAGGTGATTTTTCTCGAAGCTAAATCGTCAAGATTTTAATACATAATGTGACGATTTAACTTGTTTTTTTGGAGAGGGGTGATTTTTCTCAAAGCTAAATCGTCAAGATTTTATCACATAGGGTGACGATTTAACTTGTTTTTTTGGCAGAGAGGTGATTTTTCTCAAAGCTAAATCGTCAAGATTTTATTACATAGTGTGACGATGTTGCAGTATTTTCGGGCATATTGGATCCTCTTCTTAAATCGTCATGCCACTGCAAAAACCTTGACGATTGTTTATCCTTACATGCAGGGTCGTCATAGACCATCATATAACCTTGACGAGTTCTGGAATCGTCATAATTGTATGTAATTTCCTTGACGATTCTGGGTACGAAGCAATTGGGTTTAGTTGATTTTCGACGAATTTAACATTCAACTAAGTCTTCCCATAACTGTTTTGAGCTTTGAGGATCATGTTTGAACACTTTTGAAAACACGATCACAAATGGTGGTGGTGGTCGGGGTGGAATTGGCGGCGACGGCGGTGGAAATGGAGACGGTGGTGGTGATAATGGAGGTGGTGGTGGTGATAATGGATAACTATCTAATTAATTTTAAGATGATTTGCTAATTAATAATCAAATATTTTAGATAATCAATAATTTATTTGCTAATCCCAATTACTATCTCTAATCCTAATTATGGTGTATAAGGGGTTTTTGAGATTACTTCATTATAACCCTATTTTGTTTTAGTGCTCGCCCTCATTAAAAAAGGCCTCGCCCTCAAAATAGCCAGGAATATTATCTTACTGTTAAGTGTACAATAATACCAAAAAAAAACATATGTACACATTTGTTAGTCATTTGTTAGTCATGCACACTCGGTACTGTGCCGCGAACTATATAGCATTGGAGCAAACTTTCTCTTGAAGAGTGATATAAGGGATTCAAAAAAACTGATGCCTCTCCATATTACTTCAAATAACTGGTGTGTGTGGCACTAAGGGATGTCCAATAATAAGGAAATACCCAGTTTGCCCTTAAAACAATTCTTGCCTAAAAATACCTCCACCCTAATTATAAACTTAAATACTTACTCTCCACTCTAAAAAAAAAAATTAAAAAAAATAATCAAAACCTAAAAAAATGAAAAACCTCTCACCCCTTCTACCTCTCTCTTTTCACCCGCATTTCCTCCATATTTTTTCATTTTCGAATTTTAGAATCAGTTGATGCATGCAACCAACACCGGTGGATTACTGTAGTACCAAAGGTAAGTATCAAAACCCACTCGTTTTTCAAGATATTGATGCTTAAACTAGGTCACATTCAAGCAAATCAAATAAAAAAACGTAAACCACAACCACTTACAACATTTGACATAGTTTCTCTTTACCAATTAGGAACTCAAAACAACAAAGACATTATCAGCCACTGACTTAATGTTAACCATATTTCATACCAACACAATTTTAAGAAATACTTCTTAAGTATAATTATCAACAGACCATT
Source organism: Papaver nudicaule (assembly GCA_023529015.1). Lineage (NCBI taxonomy): Eukaryota > Viridiplantae > Streptophyta > Magnoliopsida > Ranunculales > Papaveraceae > Papaver > Papaver nudicaule. Next base: position 983 of record JAJJMA010013240.1, on the reverse strand, counting down.
AATACAATAATATATTGCTTACCTCCACTTTGAGCCGCACCAACTCAAATTCACTATCAACGAATCAAGTACAATCAAAGAACACCTTTGTGTGAGTTCCAGCAAAACCTAGGTTACACCTTAGCAATCCCGAGACGAACATTTTCTCTTGCTCCTCACCTCTTTTGCACTCAACCACCAAAACCCTAACCCTAGATTTTTCTCTCAAAGGCTAGCAAACAAGGCATCTCTAATTCTCACACATACATGTCATACCTTTCCCAACCCCCTATACACATCCTTATATAGGAATCACGTTTTAGGGTTTCCCTTAGGTCTAGGAAACTCAAAACTTAGGGAGAAAGTAAAGGAAACCGACTTAAGATAGATTAACAACCAAGTAAACTCGTCCAGGCTTTTAGCCACGCTTCTGCGCAGTCAAGCATGGGCTAAGGCCCATAAAACTGTGGTCTAAAGCCCAATCCGGGTTTCTCCACAATTTCACCAACTTTGGACTTCTTCTCTTGTTGGGATGGACTCCATGCGGACCATGCCTTCCAAATCTCTCCATAAGTCTTCAATACACAACAAAGGTGGCGGCATGGATGTGTATGTCTGCTGTTGTATTCTTTATTCGCTCGTTGATGACAACTCTCTTTTGAGTCCTTCCTCCATTAGATAAACTAATTCTTTATCTATTAGTAGGCTGAGTACTAGGAATGATATGGTTGAAGAAAGTTTAGCTATGGTAATCTCACAAATCTCTATTCAGTTTTTGCACTCTACTCCATTTAAGGGGCCACAAAAAAAAAATTGCATTGGGCCACGAAAATATCAGGGCCGGCCCTGTGAGTGAATATAAACATACTATTTATAGCTGCACATTAGCATTGGCTCTAAGAATTTCAACTGGCTCACTTACTATAAGTCTCCTAGTATTCCACTACAACTACATAAATCATTAATTCGTATACTAAAATGTGATTAGATGAATTGAATGGTTA